>CM042434.1:2484129-2509129 GCA_023631565.1 Gymnocephalus cernua | reverse complement strand
TGCTGATGATATTGTTTAGTTCTTATAAAAATTTCGTAATCAACGACTATGTTGTTCATTCGAAGGATGTCAGCGTGGTAGGCCCCCCCACTCTTGGATGGATTGGTCTGATCTTTTTGGTGTTTTACCTCTGGTTCAGTCCTTGATTATCGAGTGTTTTAGCCCTTGTTTGGTCCCATATCTGCTGGTGTTTTAGCCCTTGTTTGGTCCCATATCTGCTGGTGTTTTAGCCCTTGTTTGGTCCCATATCTGGTAGTGTTTAGCCCTGGTTAGGCCCAGTATTTGGTAGTGTTTTAGCCCTTGTTTGGTCCCATATCTGCTGGTGTTTTAGCCCTTGTTTGGTCCCATATCTGGTAGTGTTTAGCCCTGGTTAGGCCCAGTATTTGGTAGTGTTTTAGCCCTGGTTTGGTCCAGTATTTGGTAGTGTTTTAGCCCTGGTTTGGCCCAGTATTTGGTAGTGGTTTAGCCCTCGTTTAGTCCAGTATTTGGTAGTGTTTTAGCCCTGGTTTGGTCCAGTATTTGGTAGTATTTTAGCCCTGGTTTGGCCCAAGATTTGGTAGTGTTTTAGCCCTGGTTTGGCCCAATATTTGGTAGTGTTTTAGCCCTGGTTTGGCCTAGTATTTGGTAGTGTTTCAGCCCTGGTTTGGTCCAGTATTTGGTAGTGTTTCAGCCCTGGTTTGGTCCAGTATTTGGTAGTGTTTCAGCCCTGGTTTGGTCCAGTATTTGGTAGTGTTTTAGCCCTGGTTTGGCCCAGTATTTGGTAGTGTTTTAGCCCTTGTTTGGTCCAGTATTTGGTCATGTTTTAGCCCTGGTTTGGCCCAGTATTTGTTAGTGTTTTAGCCCTGGTTTGGCCCTGTATTTGGTAGTGTTTTAGCCCTGGTTTGGTCCGGTATTTGGTAGTGTTTTAGACCTTGTTTGGTCCAGTATTTGGTAGTGTTTTAGCCCTGGTTTGGCCCAGTATTTGGTAGTGTTTTAGCCCTGGTTTGGCCCAGTATTTGGTAGTGTTTTAGCCCTGGTTAGGCCCAGTATTTGGTAGTGTTTTAGCCCTGGTTAGGCCCAGTATTTGGTAGTGTTTTAGCCCTGGTTAGGCCCAGTATTTGGTCGTGTTTTAGCCCTGGTTAGGCCCAGTATTTGGTAGTGTTTTAGCCCTGGACTGATCCAGTACTCATTGGTGTTTTAGCCCTCGTTTGGTCCAGTATTTGGTAGTGTTTTAGCCCTCGTTTGGTCCAGTATTTGGTAGTGGTTTAGCCCTCGTTTGGTCCAGTATTTGGTAGTGTTTTAGCCCTGGTTTGGCCCAGTATTTGGTAGTGGTTTAGCCCTCGTTTGGTCCAGTATTTGGTAGTGTTTTAGCCCTTGTTTGGTCCAGTATTTAGTAGTGTTTTAGCCCTGGTTTGGCCCAGTATTTGGTAGTGTTTTAGCCCTGGTTTGGTCCAGTATTTGGTAGTGTTTTAGCCCTCGTTTGGTCCAGTATTTGGTAGTGTTTTAGCCCTGGTTTGGCCCAGTATTTGGTAGTGTTTTAGCCCTGGTTTGGCCCAGTATTTGGTAGTGTTTTAGCCCTGGTTTGGCCCAGTATTTGGTAGTGTTTTAGCCCTGGTTTGGTCCAGTATTTGGTAGTGTTTTAGCCCTGGTTTGGCCCAGCATTTGGTAGTGTTTTAGCCCTGGTTTGGTCCAGTATTTGGTAGTGTTTTAGCCCTTGTTTGGTCCAGTATTTGGTAGTGTTTTAGCCCTGGATTGGTCTAGTACTCATTGGTGTTTTAGCCCTGGTTTGGTCCAGTATTTGGTAGTGTTTTAGCCCTGGTTTGGTCCAGTATTTGGTAGTGTTTTAGCCCTGGTTTGGCCCAGTATTTGGTAGTGTTTTAGCCCTGGTTTGGTCCAGTATTTGGTAGTGTTTTAGCCCTGGTTTGGCCCAGTATTTGGTAGTGTTTTAGCCCTGGTTTGGCCCAGTATTTGGTAGTGTTTTAGCCCTGGTTTGGCCCAGTATTTGGTAGTGTTTTAGCCCTTGTTTGGCCTAATGTTCTCTAAAATGTGGTTCATGTGTTTGCATCGTTCACGTTCCCCTCAGGATTTATAATAACTGTGGTGATCATGAAACTGATTTGAAGAGGCAGCCGTCATGTTGCCGTGAATGATCTGGCACTTCCTGTTTTATGGTGCTTTATTGTATGGTGTACAATAAAAAACTGTATTTTCATGTTGAGTTCTGAGGTTTGCATTTTAATGTATGTATCTGTTGTCCAGTCTGTTTTGTAGTTTGTATGCATTTGTTGTTAAGTTTTATGTATTTCAAAGGCTCATCTAGGGACGGACATTGCAAATTGGCTTAGGCTATAAATGCTATGGTATGTGGAATATGTGAATGCTACATACTTGTCCCTATACAAATCAGACTTTTCATCTAGCGCCATTATCATTTTAACTTGTCCCATACTTTGGTTTATGACCAAATACCTGCAGCATGCAATGTTACGAAACTACATCCTTGCTTACAAAAAGCAGGCAGTTACATGTGTTTGTATTATTTCTTGCATGTTCCAAGACAAACATTTTGTGTAAATATATGTCTGACTTCACTGGCTGAAATAAGCGTATGCTCAATGAAATCTGTGTTGGTTTATTGAGGTTATAAGACTGAGGCAGTAGCATGATTTTGTGATCGTTTCTCGACCCATCTGGTCCAAATCTTATTAAGTGAATTACCCCAGACTGACGTCACCATAATCAGATAAAAAACAGAGACAAGACACAAGACATTATAAAATCCATCTTTAAACACAAGTCAGTTAAACTCCCTCATCCTCTCGTCGCCTCACCGTCAAAAAGAAAATGAAAATGGAACACAAATAAGAGAAGAGTTTAGTCTCAGACTTTGTTCCTGCCCTAAATTTATGCACACACATTTTTCACATTAGAAATGTGAAACCAGTGTGCAATGGTTTTAAAGTGCTCATATTATGCTTTTTGGCTTTTCCCCCTTTCCTTTATTGCGTTATATATCTTTTTTTGTGCACGTTATAGGTTTACAAAGTGAAAAAGCCCAAAGTCCCCCCCAAAGGGACTTACCATCTCCACCAGAAAACACTGTTCACCAACTGCTCCAAACAGCTCTGTTGTAGTCCAGCCTTTACTTCAGAGACACACGTGGTCACTTTGGAACACACATTATAATGCTCGCCTAGCTGCTAGCATGGCACGCCCTCATACTCTGCTTCTGACTGGCTAGTAGTCCTTACCTAGGTACTGTCAGGGCACGCCCTCATACTCTGCTTCTGACTGGCTAGTAGTCCTTACCTAGGTACTGTCAGGACACGCCCTCATACTCTGCTTCTGACTGGCTAGTAGTCCTTACCTAGGTACTGTCAGAACACGCCCTCATACTCTGCTCCTGACTGGCTAGTAGTCCTTACCTAGGTACTGTCAGGACACGCTCTCATACTCTGCTTCTGACTGGCTAGTAGTCCTTACCTAGGTACTGTCAGGACACGCCCTCATACTCTGCTTCTGACTGGCTAGTAGTCCTTACCTAGGTACTGTCAGGACACGCTCTCATACTCTGCTTCTGACTGGCTAGTAGTCCTTACCTAGGTACTGTCAGGACACGCCCTCATACTCTGCTTCCGACTGGCTAGTAGTCCTTACCTAGGTACTGTCAGGACACGCCCTCATACTCTGCTTCTGACTGGCTAGTAGTCCTTACCTAGGTACTGTCAGGACACGCCCTCATACTGTGCTTCTGACTGGCTAGTAGTCCTTACCTAGGTACTGTCAGGACACGCCCTCATACTCTGCTTCTGACTGGCTAGTAGTCCTTACCTAGGTACTGTCAGGACACGCCCTCATACTGTGCTTCTGACTGGCTAGTAGTCCTTACCTAGGTACTGTCAGGGCACGCCCTCATACTCTGCTCCTGACTGGCTAGTAGTCCTTACCTAGGTACTGTCAGGACACGCCCTCATACTCTGCTTCTGACTGGCTAGTAGTCCTTACCTAGGTACTGTCAGGACACGCCCTCGTACTCTGCTTCTGACTGGCTAGTAGTCCTTACCTAGCTACGGAGCATGTGCGACTCACTCTGTAGCTAAAACAGAGAGCTCAACACACAGGGTGAAAAGAGGAGCTTTAGCAATGTCCAGTACAACAAAAATATGGTGTTTTTTGAAAATTAAACCACATAAAACTATTCTGATATAACCTCTAAATACAATTATGAACCTGAAAATTAGCATAATATGAGCACTTTAAGATCTACCTGCTGCTGGTTTTGAACTCTTTGCGAAACACATTTAAACTTTTCCAAAGCAGAAGTAACTGAAGTACAATTCAGAGACGGTAATATAGTAATATAACTAGTAACTCACTAATCTATAATGTATTACATTCTGGGAGTAACTTGCCCAAAAGCTGAGGTTTTCTTTCACCATACCAACAGTGTGATACACATCTGAATGTTCTCAATGTGTTGAGACTCTCTTCTGCACCAGTCTGCATACTGAATCATCTGTTAATCAGTGTTCAGCTACTTCCTGTTTCCTGTTGAACTCTTTCCCAGAGGAGTAAATGTGACCAGAGGAGCAACAGTGTCGCCTGCTGGTCCAACTGGAAACACACAACCATGACAAACCATGAGAAAGCTCCAGCACTCGGACGTTTCCACACTCGGTCCGTTTCAGCCCTCCAAAAGAACTCAGACCTATTAGTCAGCATTGTTTGTGCTTATGTGAACACTCTTGTGTTTTAGCCCTGGATTGGTCCAGTATATGCTGGTGTTTTAGCCCTGGATTGGTCCAGTATATGCTGGTGTTTTAGCCCTGGATTGGTCCAGTATATGCTGGTGTTTTAGCCCTGGATTGGTCCAGTATATGCTGGTGTTTTAGCCCTGGATTGGTCCAGTATATGTATTTTGTTTTAGCCCTGGATTGGTCCAGTATATGTATTTTGTTTTAGCCCTGGATTGGTCCAGTATATGCAGGTGTGTTAGCCCTGGATTGGTCCAGTATATGCAGGTGTGTTAGCCCTGGATTGGTCCAGTATATGCTGGTGATTTAGCCCTGGATTGGTCCAGTATATGTATTTTGTTTTAGCCCTGGATTGGTCCAGTATATGCAGGTGTTTTAGCCCTGGATTGGTCCAGTATATGCTGGTGATTTAGCCCTGGATTGGTCCAGTATATGCTGGTATTTTTTCCCTGGTTTGGCCTAATGTTCTCTGATATTTTAGTCCTGGCTTGGTCCAATATTTGGTTGTATTTTAGTCCTGGTTTGGTCCGGTATTTGCTTGTGTTTTAGCATTGGTTCGGTCCAGTCTTATTTAGTTTTTTAGCCCTGGTTTGGGAATATATATGTGAAAACTCCAAAGGGACTCAGACTCCTCTGAAATGAAGTCTCTCTTCATTTCAAGTCTGCGTTGTGTGCAACACAACATTAGCGTACACAGGAAGAAGACTAAGGCCCCATCTGAGCTAAAGTGGACCAGAGATAAACCGAGTCCTCTTATGAGTAAACTGACAATGTGCAAAAAACAAAAAAAGTCCCTTTTTACTGTTGGTCCACTTTAAGAAGACCTGACCAAGGGGCGTCTACCAAAAGTAAGTTTTTCTTGTTTTTATTTGTTGGCTTTCTTGCCAATGTATAACTTATGTTTTTTTTTCTTCTCACTTTTGTATAACTGTGAAATCACAGCTAACAAACAACACAACAGTTGTGCATTAAACAATCTATATCACATGTTAACAGGTTGTTTTCCACATTGATCGTTTCAGAATAATCAACCTTTTCATCCACCTTGTACACTACACACTTACCATGTTTAGAGTCACAGAAGTTCCCAGCATGCATCACGGACAGGTTGGCAATCCATTCATAAATCCTTTCTGGTTTGAGGTCCGGTTTTCAGCAGAACTCTCCCCTTACTGTAATTACACCCATACATATTCTACTGCTCTTCATAATATTCATCCTGCACATACTCTTATTCTTACTACTCTTATGTTACCGCACTGCACATAGCTGTACATACCGTACAAATCTGTCTATATGGCTCATTCAGAATATCCATATTTATTCTGTTTTTATTATATATTCTGCTAATACACTGCATATATCTATTATTCGTACTACTAGCATAATGTCACTGCTACTACATTGCACATATCTGTACACGTTCATTCATTGTTCATATTACATCGCCATATTTATTCTGCTCCTTTAACACTGCAATATATTTCTTGTCCTGTCTATACTTTATATATCACATTGCACTTTTCTGCTTTCTGCGTCAACAGCGTCACCTGCTGGTCAAATAAAGAATAGCTCTGAATTTAATCAAAAGTTAAAATGGTACAAGCTGTTACTTTTCTGCATTAGAATGTCTAAAAACGACCCGACCTGTGTTCTAAATGTTGAGTTGTTAGCTGACATTATCCCAAATGTTTCCAACGATGTTCAAACTCAGAGAAAACGGTCATTTTATTCAAGGTAACGCATCCTGTCGATGACGTCCCATCGCCTTTGAGCCTGTCGTCTTCCAGAAGTTGTCATGAATTGACATGTTTATCCAGTTTCAAGCCACTTTTCTTTCTCTTTTTTTGATCTTGGTGGTTTTTAACTAATATTTTAACCAGGTTGAAGGATTTTAGTCTGGATCTTAAAGGAGAATTCTGGTGGATTTCAACACGTAGCTCTGTTGGTTGTACATTTGGAGTGCTGACTGCAGTAGATGTGACAGAAAGGTATAAAAGTTGTGTTAATCCATACCATTTATTTCCTGTTTTTCGGTGAGGTATGTAGTAGTAACAGAACTTTTCTGCCTTTCTGTCTCATCTGCTGCAGTCAGATTCTCTGTGTTCCCTCAGAAGGAATCACGTCACATGGGTAGGACCTCGTAATGACGTCTCCAACATGTTTAGAGGCTAAAAACATGTTTACAACCTGCCCTGTTTCAGCCTGCTGGGTGCTAACTCTAGCAGGAGGAGAACACGGTGGAGGCAGCACCGATTGGTTTAGTTCTTCTCTCTACTGACAGAACTCCTAATGTCCAAACAACAGAGCTACGCGGTGAAATCCACCAGAATTCTCCTTTAAGTTATCAGAGAAACAAGCGGTGCAAACGTTAGCGGCAGCTCGGCTCGCAGCCCCTCCGCCGGCGAGCCGAGCAGCGTCGGAGGAACACAGATTCTTACCGTGAAACTGCTGTAATACTTCAATTTATAACAGAAGGTACAGAAGTTGAATTAAAACTGCAGTAAATGTTGTAAAGCTGATGTGACACACCGTTTATTTCCAACAGTTTCTACATGAATAAAATACAATACTGTGTCAACATTGGGCTCCGTGTGTGTGTGTATATGTGTGTGTGTGTGTGTGTGTATATGTGTGTGTGTGTATATGTGTGTGTGTGTGTGTGTGTGTGTGTGTGTGTGTGTGTGTGTGTGTGTGTGTGTGTGTTGGTTTTGCTATATTTGTGAGGGCCGATTATTGAGAAACAACCTTTTTTGTGAGGACATTTTTCTTTGTGAGGACATTTTGGGTGGTCCTCACAAAAAAAATGCTGAAATAGCCTCCTGAGGGTATATACTTCATGCTCTGTAATTTTCAGCAAAAGTCCTCACAAGAATAGTAATTATGGAAATTGGTGTTTTCTTATGTGAACGTGAGCTCCCCCTAAAGTACACACTCGTGTACTGCTGAGAGGAGGAGTCTGAGGGAGAGGGAAATTTCTGGTTGGATGGCTCGATGCCTAGCTGGGGATTTTTGTGATTGGTCACTTCAGTCACATGGTTAGACTGTGGAGGGAACAGGAGGGAGGGGCAGATAGAGTAGCAGTCTGACTCACAGAGGCCTGTGATCAGCTAAATCTCAACCATGAAAATGTATTAACTCAAGCACAAACATATTAATGACAAATGTACACAATTAATCATATTGAATACATTTATAAAATCACATATCACAAATGATTGATCATAATATATTTTCATAAGATTTAAGTGGATAATGAGCCTTTCACTTCTGTAGTGAGAATAAACAGTGGAATAAAACCTTAATTTAAAGTATGAAAATAGATTTTAATTTCTAATTTATGATAATTTGCACATAGTGTGGGCATTTTTACATTTACTGTTAATTTTGACAGTTTTGAATGATTCTTAGGAGTTTTGATTTGGGTTTGATTTGAATATGAAGAGAATATTTAATCCACTAAATTATCTTTTGATTAGGGTTAATTAATACAATATAAATAATTAATTTGTTCAATCTTTGACAGTTTAGGAACCTTTAGTTTAAGTATATATATATATATATATATATATATATATATATATATATATATATATATATATATATATATAAATAATGTATATAAACTAAGTAATAAAGGTAAGGACAGCTGCAAATGTCACCTGGTTAAACAGCCTACTGTCGGCTTTCTCTGTTTGCAAACAGTTTGTATTGCTATGTTTTGGATGTAATCGGATGTAATTCGGATGTTTTAAAAAAAAAAATTTAAAGTATGGTTACATTACTTTCATGTAACAACATGCGCACAACCCTGTTACTGGAATCTATTTGCCTGGCAGAGGAAAAGAAAAAACACTGAGTCACATGAGGAAATTACATCATCAAGGCATTTGCTAACACAAAGAACAGACCAAAGGTAAGTCTTCTATTCTATTGTTCATATTTTTCCATTCTTTTCAGCCTTTACTGAGTGTACAGCTCAAACCAATGAGTCTGAGGTGGTTGTTTTTGGAGCAAAAGAGGAACGATTGAAAGTCAGCGCTCAGCTTCAAATGGCAATGTTAAAAACAACAGACAAAGCCAGAAATCTTGGTGTAATTATGGACTCAGACCTGAATTTCAACAGCCACAATAAGACAATAACAAACTCAGCCTATTACCACCTTAAGAATATATCAAGGGTTGAGGGACTTATGTCTCAGCAGGACTTGGAAAAACTTGTCCATGCTTTTATCTTCAGTAGACTCGACTACTGTAACAGTGTCTTTAGAGGTCTCCCTAAAAAATCAGACAGCTGCAGCTGATTCAGAATGCTGCTGCTCAAGTTCTCACTAAGACTAAGAAAGTTGATCACATCACTCCAGTTCTGAGGTCTTTACACTGGCTTCTGATGCCTCAAAGAACTGATTTCAAAAATACTTTTGCTGGTTTATAAATAACTAAACAGTTTAGATCCAAAATACATTTCTGACCTGCTAGTAAACTATGAACCACCCACACCTCTCAGGTCGTCTGGGACAGGTTTCTGTCCCCAGAGTCAGAACTAAACAGGGGGAAGCAGCATTTAGTTTTTATGCTCCACATATCTGGAACAAACTTCTAGATAACTGCAGGTGCGCTGTAACTCTCAGTTCTTTTAAATCAAAGCTAAAGACCTTTCTTTTTGATGTTGCCTTTCTTTAAATAATTGTTAACTGTTTTTAACAGCTTAATAATTTTTAATTTCTTATACTGCACTGTCATTTGTATTCTCGAATTTGATCTGTTTTTAATTTTAATAGTTTTTATGTAAAGGACTTTGAATTGCACTGTTGCTGAAATGTGCTATATAAATGAAGCTGCCTTGCCTTGCCTTACAGTAGAAAAGAAAGATGTAGCTAGAAACAGGAAAGAAGAAAAGGCTAAAAGACTGCCAGGATGAGCATGCAGTATGCCCAGCAAGAAAATTAAAAAGAAGCTCATAAGAGGAGTAACGCTAGGAAAAAGGTACTTGAAGGATTACCCTCTTAACCTCTTGGGTGGTAACGGGCATGTTCTGACAAGTTACATAATAAGTATTTAACCACAAAAGTTCAAAACCTTTGTCAATATGGACATGCTGTACATTGTTTGATTGGTAAAATTCTCTGCATTTCAATCATTCAGTTCATTTTACTGAAATCATAAGCACCAAAGCATTATTCATGATCTTAGTGTTCATGCTTTTGAAAAAAAAAAAGATGATGCTTCCCTACCTGTAGGCTGTCCTAACTGCTCAATACCCATCCATTCCTGGCTTATTTATATTCCACTAGTCCGTAAGTGTCCACAGATCAAAAGGATAACAAGGGTTTTTCAATAGAATTAATCCAAGTTATGAAAATTGTCCTGTAGAGTCCATGCTAAATGTCTGCCAACTGTCTGCTAACTCCATTAGCCGATCTCGTTCCATTTGAAATAATATATTTCTCCGTGCCCCGCACCGTGTTACTGGGTATGTTTGTTTTCTTCAGGTTGCTGCCTACACACTAAAACTATCCACATCTTTTTCTGTTTAGTTTTCACCCTGGGACAGCCCCCGACGTCCAGCAAGTGCTCCCACAATATGTATGCTCATGGCTGCTCATCTCACTGAGCAGCCATCTTAGAAACAGCTCTCATTGGCTGTCAACACATCAATCATGGCAGTAGCCAATCACATTTCCTTTCCAATGGTATGCGTGATAGGAACATCCAATGGGAGCCAGTCCAAATGAATGGGCAACAGGCCTAAGCCCCGCCTCCCAGAGCCAGCTAGCACATACTTTTTTTTTTAAAACCTTTATTTATCCAGGTAAACTGTTTGAGAACAACTTCTCATTTACAAACATGACCTGGCACATACATGTGATTTATGAGAAAAAAATATGTTCAACAGTGTTTGAATGAATGTAAAAAGGTTTTGTAAGTCCTCTTAAGTCTTTATTATATTTCTTTCTAATAGCATAGAAGTGAGTAAAAAGCATTCAACAAAATATGGTCACTTGGACAGATTTTGGAGAGGTTTTGGCATACCAGTGACACCTATAATACCAAATACTGAAAACTCTCTAGCTCCCATTAGGTTAGGACTAGAGTTTTCAAACTTTATAGAGGTATTCTTGGCAAGGTGTAGAAGGCATGTGTTGTGTTCTGCATAGTGTGGCACAAAGTATATTTTAGTTATTTTTTTCTCAAAAATATTTCTTTTTTTTGACGGGACCAAAAGGGCTATTTTGAACCATGTTTGAACTGATATAGTGTATGTTGTGTTCTAATCACATGCTAATCAAGCACATTTCCATAAACTAGAAGAATTTAGGTTCCAAATGAAGCCTCATACATGCATTCTGGCCTTGCAGTTCTTCTGTTTTAAGCTTTTCCCTTTGGGAATAAGAAATAGACGAAAATCAGGCAAAAGAGGTGGATTTTAACAGGTTAAATGCATGTTGAAAGAATATGCAGCTTCATATCTCCCAGCACCTACAGGGCAGAGATACAGTACAGTAAAGCACAACATATCAGTAGGTCTGATGGTCAGGGGCTACTGGAGCAAGTGGCAGCTCCTGTATTTGGACAGTTAATTGTGGCATCACTTTGGACAGCCAGTGGCTGGCATGTTTGCCTCCACAGATAATTCTAAGTGTCCTGTATGGTATTCCTGGTAAAGTAACTCAATGGGACAGACTAGCAGGCATTTTTCTCAAATCCTGTGCAGACACTAATTCTCCTCCACAGCTTTATCATTCAGTGTTGCTGTTTGGCCACTTTATGCATTGTACATCAATGTTGTACACTTTAACGGAGAGACACACCTGGTAAAGTGTTAACATAAGCTAGTGTAGAGGCTGTGGCCCCATTGCATCTCCTTATACACTGATGGTACCTGCAGCTTGTTCTTGGGAGTGTCTGCTTACAGAATAATTCACCAAAGTAAATTTACTTCCACATTACTTTGCTTTTTAGTGGACTTTATATTAGCTTACAAACTAGTAAATCAGTAAGCACACTTAATAGACATTAGGATCCTTGCCATGGACAAATTAACCGTGTTTCATTTCAATTCAGTTCAAAGCTGAGGACATAAGGAAGACTATAAAAATGAATACTATATGTTGTGTTGCTGCATACTAATCATCAACAGCAATTTACAACATAAGTAATTAACAACTCAAACCTATAACATGAGGACCAGCATGTGATGAATATGGAGAAATGAAACAGGAGACAAAATCTTCAAGTTCCAATAAGGTCAAAAGTGAAACTAAATTGATAAATAGTGAACAGAGAAACATAAAATTTAAATTAAAAGGATGAAATGTGGGTTAGACATACAAACTATGAGCTGTTCGTTCATTCTTAGGCCGGCCACAGACTGGATGCGTGGCGTGAGCGTGTGAGCTGCGTGGCGCCACAGGTTAGAGCGTGCACACTGCCTGTGTGATACGCACGTCTCACTCACTGAAAACGCTTGCATGCTAGAAATAGAACCGACGGCTATTTTTCACGTGACACGCAAGCGTGTTGGAAGTGTTTCCAGGCAAAATAGTATAGTAAAAGATGCTTATATGTAATTTTGACACAAATTAATAATTAAAAATTAAAAATTATTAATAAATGACATTTTGATTTTTGAAAGTCTCTAGGTTTTGACATAAATGCAGATATAAATGTAAAATAAAAAAATATTTATAAGCTACTCTAGCCTATTTTGCCGTCAACACTGCCGACGTTGTCTTTGCTGTAATCAAATACGTAGATATTTATGTTTAACATGAAGTGTACTACTGCTTCAGTGCAGTAAATCAATGGGAAACAGACATGTACAGAAGAAGCACTGCGTCAGACACATTTCTGGTGTGTAAGACGAAAAATCCACTCAGCTGACATGCAACAGAAACGCCACACTCACGCCACACATCCAGTCTGTCTCCGGCCTTATGTATGTAAACCATCAATTTCACTAAGGCCGGCGGCAGACTGGCTGCATGGCGTGAGCGTCGCATTTCTGTTGCGTGTCGGCTGCGTGGCAGCTGCATGGATTTTACTGTCTTACACACCAGAAACATGTCTGACTGCGCTGCTGCTGTACACATGTCTGTTTCCCATTGATTTACTGCACTCAAGCAATATACTTTGTGTTAAACATACTGATTTGATTACAGCAAAGACAATGTTGGCAGCATTGACGACAAAATAGGCTCCAGTATTGACAGGTGCAACATTTGAAAATCAATATTTTTTTATTTTTATTTTACATTTATATCTGCATTTATGTCCTAACCTAGAGACTTTCAAACATCAACATGTCATTTATTAACATGTATTTTTGTCAAAATCTATTTTGCCTGGAAACGCTTCCAACACGCTTGCATGTCCCGTGAAAAATAGGCGTTGGTTCTATTTCTAGCAGGCATGCATTTTCTGCGCAGCTCGAGCTGTGCGTGAGACATGCATGTCACGCAGGCAGTTTGCAAGCTCTAACCTGTTAACATGGGAGCCAAAATAAAAACGGACCCGCCACACAGCTGACACGCTCACGCGATGCATCCAGTCTGTAGCCGGCCTAACCTTTCATCATTTTTACGCTGTAGCACTGAACTGGACAGTTTAATATTGAAAGATGGTTTCTATGGTTTGGCCCCTGTTTTCAGTGATGGAAAATAACAATACATGTACTCATGTATTCTACTTAAGGACAATTTTGAAGTCTGAGTACTTCTTCAACCACTGATATACATACAATAATATACAAGGTTAAACTTCACTTTTAAGAGCAAAACTTAAATGTTAAATTTATTTTGCAGTGATAGTTGTGAAACTTGTGGGATTTCCAACCTTGCAGCCTGTAAAACAGGCCTGACAGTCAGAGGTGCATATTGTAAGGTTCTCTCCCTGCTTTAGCTGCCACTCAATTAATGGCCCATCAGAGGGAGGGGCTGCCCCCACTCTGTGCCACAGCAGAGAGGAGTTGACCTGTAGGTAACCTGCCCTTCCCCCACATGCAAAGTGGAGATGCAGCTCAGAGCTGAGAGGAGCATGAGGCAGGAAAAGACTGAGGAAATAAAAAACACTATAAGTACAAATTAATATCATGTGTTCTTACTGCATACTAATCATCAACAGCAATGTATAAGATAAGCAATTTACAACATCAGTAATTCACAACTCAAACCTAAAACACCGAGGATCAGCATGTGTTAACTATGGAGAACTTAAAAAGGAGACAAAATCTTCAAGTTCCAATAAATTGAAAAGTGAAACTACATTGATAGACAGTGAACAGAAATATATAACATTTAAATTAAAAGGATGAAACATGGGTTTGGCCGGCGACAGACTGAATGCGTTGCATGAGCATGTCAGCTGCGTGGCGTGTCCATTTTTTTTCGGCTCCCATGTTAACAGGTTAGAGCTTGCAAACTGCCTGTGTGACACGCACGTCTCACGCGTGGCTTGAGCCATGCCGAAAATGCGTGCCTGCTAGAAATAGAACAAACGACTTTTTTTCATGCGACACACAAGCGTGTCGGAAGTGTTTCCAGGAAAAAATAGAATAGGAAAATATGTTTATATGTCATTTTGACACAAATACATTTAATAAATGACATGTTGATGTCAAAGCCTCTAGGTTTTGACATAAACGCGGATATAAATGTTTAACATTAAGTATACTGGTTGAGTGCAGTAAATCAGTGGGAAACATGTTTACAGCAGCAGCAGCACAGCGTCAGACACGTTTCTGGTGTGTCAGAAAAATCCATGCAGCTGCCACGCAACAGAAACGCCACGCTCACGCCACACATCTAGTCTGTTGCCGGCCTTAGACAAACATACTACAAGCTTTTCATTCATTCTTATGTATGTAAAGCATCAGGCTGTTTACACACTGGCTGCGTCGTGTGAGCATAGGATTTCTGTTGCGTGTCAGCTGTGTGGATTTTTCTATCTTTTCACACCAGAAACGTGTCTGCTGCTGCTGCGAGCCTTGTCTGTACACATGTATGTTTTTAAGAGCACTTATATAGTAAATAATTATGGTCCAAATCCACAGACTACATGTAATTACAGCCTTGTGCAATTTCAGATTCACGTCATCTTTAAATCAAATACTGTGCAAATAAGGCTAAAGATGCCAACTGATCCTGAAAGAACTTTGAAGTATGCATTACAGAGACATTGACCCCAATATTTACTGTCATGTGAACACCACTTAAGGTAGATGTTAGAGCTATTTGTTATACCTCCTTTAGTGTACTCACTGATATCTAAAAAATATGCATTTTTGCCAATGAAACAGTATTGTAGCTATCAATGTTTTCTATGACTGTCAAGTATCACTCCATGCACCATGTGTTGCTACTTACTACATATGTATCTATTAATTAATAGGTAACTACCCTCAAATAAGTTACTACTGAGAAATCAATAATGACAAATTTATGTTGTTCATGGCTGGCAATGTCTATTTTACTGCTGTTGAAATGGTTAAGTGAAAAAATATTTACACGAACATATGTTTCTTTTAGGCAATGTGATCTTGGGAGAAGAAAAAGGAGGACTGCCAAAGCTACGTTAAACAGGGAGTTGCAGAAACTACAGGATCAGTTGAAGCAAACAGTACTATACACAGCAGAAAAATCTCTGCAACATTGTTTTAGCCTGTGGGGTTCTGCACAACACTGTGCAGGAAATCACGGTGCCATAGATGTAGTGATGGAGCCAGATGACGCGATGCCCAGAGAGCAGTGTCCAGCATAGCCCCAACTGGGGCAATACGAAGGAGACAGGATATTATTCATCGCTTTTTAAAGGTATAATGTTACGTTTGGCAATGGCAAACAGGAAACATATGATGATGCACATTTGTATTTATTCTTTAGGTTTTTGTTTCTCTTTTAAAGGTTAATGGTCACAAGTGAACAATTTATTTCTGCCGTTGACCAAGTTATGTTGGCTTGTTTTTCCAGCCTCTCTGCTGTCAGGAGACAGGGTCAGGGTGGTGGTCCAGCACAGGGGGCTGAGGGGGCTCTCCCTCACAACTGTTGCTCTGACTTATGAAAAAACACAAGTAAAATAAAAGACACTGCATAAACTCCACTACTGTGTGCTTATTTAAATATAGGTACAGCATGTAGGCCTAAGAGATTGCAATATAAGCCTGTATATTACTATTAGGATTATAGCATACATCAAGGATGTATAAATTAAATAAACTTCAGCTGGAGTACGATTTACTACAGCAATACTGTTGACCATATCAGTGATCTCTTTCCATTCCGTATTCTTTCTACAGCCTTTAATACCAGTTTTCAGGCTGCCAAATAGTACGCACATTAGTGCAAATCAACCTGAGATATCAGGGTTTCAATCTCCACCTCTGAAAAGTGATCAAAACCGAGAATATGATATTTAAATCACGACCTACAGCACCAAACTTTCTTCAAATAAACTTGAACATCAGGTCTTGTTTTCTGATGTTAGATAGTCCAGCATTAAAGTGATATCAAAATAGTAAAACCACTGTATGAGAGCGTCTTAAATATCTAAATTTACCTTACATGCATTTATGTTAAAGATAATTTTGTACAAATATTGTGAGATACTGATATAAAATAGAATATAAAAAGGTTATAACCTCAATTAAAAATCAAGGCAAGGCAAAAAACAGCATTAAATAAAGTGTAAAGGTGTGTTGAGATATTGCTCAAACTGAATCCAAGTTCTGCAGCCTGTGTGTGTCTTAAAAGGTCAGAGCCAGGGCAGCAGAGGAGCACATCAAAGAGGCCACAGGGAGGGGGAGGGAAGACCAATTAAACACCTGCACTGCTAACTTTTTTGCTGCTAATGCTGCATTCAGGGGAGATGGGAATTCGTGGCTTCACTGTCCCTGACTGAAGATACATAATTTCATACTAAAATGGAGAACTGCTGAAGCTACGTTATGTTGTAGTAAAAACTCTATTTTTGTTTTCATTGTTGACTCTATTTTGAGTTGAAATATTTTGTAAAATGTCCTTACAACATGGAGTAGCCTACAGTTGTGCACTCTCCCAGTGGAATTAAATGCATCGTCAGAAACATGACGGAGGTGTTTTTTTTCGGAGGCTGCAGACTCAGGGAGCAGGTGCACATTTGAAGAGGCGAAAACAGTAGGAAATCAACAGATTATTAAGCCAGGTAAGACATTTTTATTTCTATTTAAACTAGGTTGAGCCGTTACTTGAATAAAATTAAGAGGAGAACAGAATGAAAAGTTTTTGGGGTGGGGGAATGACTTTCCAACTATTTTGATTAGCAATGAATTGTTCTAACTTTAGTTATTTTTCAAGCATAAATGGCTTAACAGGCTTAGCAGATTCTAGCTTCTACATTTTGTGGAATTTATATATTTTTTTTCTGTTTTGATATAAAAAACAGATTGTTTTTGTGTTTTGCACTGTTGGTCACACAACTACAGTTTAGATTCTCTGCCCGAGCGGTCCAGGCCGATATTTTCCGCCACTATCCTCGGGCCCGGCCCCTGATCAAGCCTAATTGTGTGGGGAGAAAGCTCTGCCTCCCCAGCTTCTCCCGTAGCTCTGGGTGCATGTCCTGCACGGACCTGAGTGAGAGGTAAACTGTGCTATATCGTGTCTCCCCCATCGCAGCGCTGGTGTCGGCCAGTGCGTCAGCATGCAAACCGTGGTGAAGGAGCATTAGGTGATCGAGACCAGAAAGTCTCCTCTATGGTTCCGGGGCTTTGATTATGTAGCTGCCTTGATCTGTTACCCACACGATTCAGCTGCTGGAGCTATGGGTTGAGGTGTTTGTTCCGATCCATTTGCGATCCGTTCCATTCTGAACAAACAGCGCAGTTTCCGTGCGTCGTCCTTGTTGCATTATTCATTAAGATAATTCTTATGACAGATTTCTATAGTTCAAACAACTCTGAATTGTAGTTGAGAACGTCAGTTATAACGGCCCACGTATTAAAACATTGTCGGGTTTAAATCTCATAGCCTAATTACAGTTAATGTGTCGGCCGGCTGTACGCGATGTGCGTGGGCTCAGGTAGGGTCGGGCTTGAATTTTTGGGCCCGATCTAAGCTCTAACACACACACACACAGGACATTTAAACACGTCACTTCGGACATTTGTAGCTGATTTTTGTCACCATACAGACTAAACAATTAATTTAATCAAGAATGTAATACTAACATTAAACATATTAGGGCTGCAACAAAAGATTACCATCATTAAGACATCAGACAATTAATAATTTGGTCTGTAAATTGTAAGAAAACTGACTCAACCTGCTTGTGTTGTCTGACCAACGGTGCATTTCATCCTTGTAAATTATATGAGCGCTTGAGTACTTATTGAATTTGACTTGTCCCTATTTGTATGAACCCTGTAATTAGTTGTATCAGTGTAATGTCAGTTTAACCTGTGAGTGAAGGTGGTTTGTAATGGAGCAGCACAGTGTGTGTCAGTCTAAGTTACTGTAACATTATCTGATAGGTGTGGAATATCACTAATGCAGCTGGTGGCCACACCAGATATTGAGTTACTTTGGATTTTTGGATTTTTACATAGATAAAAGTATACCAATTTAATTTAAATGAATTGATGACTTTCATAGTGGTGATCTTGCTTAAATACAATTGTTTGTTTCACAGATAATGGGAAAAAAGCAAGAAAATGAGCTGGTATGTATCAAATGATTGTATACTAATAATGTGTACCACACTTTTGTGGGTGTGACATTAAACCTTTATATCTGACTACTTACCACATTAACACTAGGGCTGGCTTGAATGTAATATTTTTTTAGCTTTAAAGCTGCAGTAGGAATTAAGAGCGAATAATCAAAGCATGTTTACGTCACTCTTTTGAAAACAAAAAAAAAACACTCTCTCAAACGATAAAGTGGAGATTATGTCCGAGTTCCGTGCCAGAGTCCAACCTAACTGTGCCCGAGCCCACCTCTTCAAGGGCCCAGGTACAGTTTAATGTACCGGGCACGGCACGGAGTGATCCCACTGGTCAAACGAACCAGACTTTGGGGTTTAAACGTGCTTCGGCACAGAACGGATCGCCTAGTGTGAGTACGCCATAAGTGAGGGAGGAGACTGGAGTTAGAAAAAGAGGAATATTTATTGCAGGGTTGAAGGGATTGGCTATTGAGTCAGAGAAGAGCGAGGCAGACTGGAAGACTAGATGTAGAACCGGGTTGTTGGCTGCTGTGCAGAGCAGGGGGAAACTGTAGAGTCCAGAGTAGGCTACGAGAGGCTAAGCTGAGCAGGTACAGAGCTGAATATGTGAATAGTTTAGCCGGACGGGGGTCCAGGGAGAGCAGATGGAATGAGCGCTAAGCCAAACTAAAACACTTTATTATGCAAAATTCACTTTTAACTTTTATTATAGGAACTAAATGTTCTTATTCTACAACAAGCCTAATATGATTATGTAAATGTGTTCATTATGTTCTTGTTTGTTGTAGCCTACCGTTTACTGATTAACAGTTTTGATTGTAGGCTAATGAAATTAAGAAATGTAAAGGTAATAAATGCCATAACTGCCACACTGCCATTGTCATCACTCAATTTAAAGTGCTCCCACACAGCTGAGGGCTTCATTTTGTTTTCCCTTTGATGTAAACTGGAGCATTATGTTTACCTCTTTTAGTTGCGCTAAAAGAAACTGAATAGCATACCCAACAATCAAATATTCGGGTCCAGTTCAGCCCTAATTTAATTTCATTACATACCCCTGTGCAATCAAATTCAGCAGCTCGGCTATACATTCTACTTTGGTTGTACAGTTTGGAAAGTGGGGATATGTCCCCACCACTAATTTGTTATTAATTGCATTTGTGTAAGTTACCTCATGTGAAAGACAAAAACTGGAAAAATATGGTTGTCAGTGACTGGTTTTACATAGTGGTTGTTCATTCAGTCATCAGAGAGCGCTCGAGACAGGCAGAGATCTCAAATCAGACAGAGAGGGCAAGAGCGACATAGCACAGGCCAGGCAGAGGGAAGAGAAAGAAGTGACAAGGTAAGCATTTGAAATATGAGCAGTAATGGTATCTTACAGAGCCACACTATGTTTGTCATTACCAGTCTGTTACATAGTGGTTGTTCATTCAGTCATCAGAGAGAGCGCGAGGCAGACAGAGAGCGCGAGGCAGACAGAGATCTCAAAGCAGACAGAGATCTCGAAGCAGACAGAGAGGGCAAGAGCGACATAGCCCAGGCCAGGCAGAAAGAGGAGAAAGAGGTGACACGGTAAGCATTTCAAATATGAGCAGTAATGGTATTTTACAGAGCCACACTATGTTTGTCATTAACAGCCTGTTACATAGTGGTTGTTTATTCAGTCATCAGAGAGAGCGCGAGGCAGACAGAGAGCTCAAGACAGACAGAGAGCTCGAAGCAGACAGAGAGGGCAAAAGCGACATAGCCCAGGCCAGGCAGAAAGGAGAAAAAGAAGTTACAAGGTAAGCATTTCAAATATGAGCAATAATGGTATCTTACAGAGCCACACTGTTTGTCATTAACAGTCTGTTACATAGTGGTTGTTCATTCAGTCATCAGAGAGACCTTGGGGCAGACAGAGAGAGCGACATAGCGCAGGCCAGGCAGAGAGAGGAGAAAGTGATGACCAGGTATGCATTTAAACTGTGAGCTGTAATAGTGTGTTTTAGAGCCACATTATGGTTGTCAGTAACAAATGTCTCTTTATTTATCAAAGCATCTCAAAACATTGTTCTAATCAGCTTGACTGGCTTTATATCTATAGTACCAGTTGTTTACAGTCATTCACAACATGATTGCAGAGAACATGGTCCTTGTAATAACCAACATATATAGATATATAGATATAGATGTAACATATATATACACACACTTTCTGTATGTGTGTTCAAGGACCACCTTAAAAACTATATTGTTAACCTCAAAATGGTATCCTTTCATTAAAACAATTGTCAAATAAGCACAATTAAACATAACCTTCGAATAAAGCACGAGTGGCATCTATGTAGATGGTGTCAAGATGTAATATATACTCACAGCCACTTTGTTAGGTTCACCTGTGCAATCCAAAGCAACAGCTCTGACATAAATTCTACTTTAATGAAGCATATACTTTTCCAGTTGTTGTTGACATTGTCAGAAAGGGGACATGGAAATTAAATTATACTTTATTTTTTATTATTTAGGTTGAGGTGGGTGGATCTGCAAAAGAGATGTAGTACTTAAAATTCTTCAGTTTTGTTGAAAGACTGTAACGAGCATGAAGATCCCAAGTGATGATTGGATGTTCATAACTGAAACAATTCCAAACACTTTGTTTGACAGAATCTTGGTACTACTGATGAATCTGAGTCAGACAGCGATGATGGAAGTGAATATGTGCCTTCACCAAGCTCCTCTGACAGTGAAAACTGCAACTTGTTTGAAGATCCAATGCGGCTATCTGATTTTCCAAAGCATACTAAAATACAAGTGAACAGGATCAACACAAACTCCACTCAGAAAGGTGATGAACTAGAAGGTGACACTGCTGACCTGGAACATGAAACAGATGAGGGAGATGATGAGAAGGAAGAGGGTATGTCAGAAATAACAGTGAAGAGATGCCAGAAGGGAGAGAAAAGGAAATGGGACAAAAAACATTACTGCGTTTATTGCAAAAAGCCACAGAGTAAAATTGCACGTCATTTAGAGAGAAAGCACAAGCAAGAAAAAGAGGTTGCTGTGGCAACATGCTTACCCAAAAATTCAAAGAAACGGCGCCTGTTGTTGGATCACCTTCGCACTAAAGGTGACTATAACCACAATGTAATCGTCTTGCAAAAAGGACAAGGGGAGTTAGTGACCTTTAGACAACCTTCAGAAGAAATAAATCCAAATGAGTACTTGCCCTGCAATTATTGTTATGGATTTTTCAGAAAACGTGACCTCTGGAAGCATGAAGCTTTCTGCAAAAAACAAAATGGTCTCCCTCTGGAAAAATCCATGAAAAGAAACAGAATCCAAGCTTCAGCTTCCGGTTTAATTCCAATAAAAGGAAATGCAACAAAGAGATGTTCTAAAATCACTAGTAGGATGCTGCATGATGAAGTGTCTCTTGAGGTAAAATCGGATGAACTTATTTGTGAGTATGGCGACAGACTGTTGGAGAAGCATGGGAGCGATCCATCCAAAGATGGCTATGTAAGTCAGAAAATGAGGGAGTTGGGGAGATTTGTGATCGCTGCAAAGGCACTAAACACAAAGGTGAAAAAACTTGAGGATATCTTAGTTCCACCAATGTTCAAGTTGGCTGTTGATGCAGCTAAAAAGGCATCTGGCTACACTAAATCAAAATATCGCTATGATCGACCATCTCTTGCTGTAAAACTAGGACACACTCTAAAGACAGTTGGTGATATCATGATAGGTCATTATGTACAAGCAGAAGACGAGGTAGCTGCAAACAGGGTGAGGAGCTTCCTTGGGTTAGTGAGCTCAGAATGGAACCACTATGTCTCACATCGTGCAAGGACAAATCTGGAAGAAAACAAGTGGAACAAAAAGGAAATGATCCCTCTCACTGAAGACGTGATTCAACTTCAAAAATATCTGAAGTCCATGGAAAAAAATGCCAGAGAGAAACTGATAGAAGGTCCTGATTCCAAAGCTTACAGCATGCTAAGTGAAACCATCCTCTCACAAATCATACTGTTTAACCGAAGGCGCCAAGGCGAGGCAGCTAAAATGCTACTTGAAACTTATAAGACCAAAAACACAGACGCACTAAATGAGGACGTCATGCAGTGCTTGTCAAAATTGGAACGGGACCTGAGTAATGACTTCACAAGAGTTGTGATAAGAGGAAAAAGAGGTCGAAAAGTGCCAGTGCTGCTTACGAGAGAGATGACAACATCACTGGATTTTCTCATTGAGCACAGGATGCAGGAAAATGACATTCTTGGCACCAACAGATATGTCTTTGCCAGAACAAATTCAGACTCCCATATAAGAGGTTCCGACTGTCTGCGAAAATTTGCAAATATGTGTGGTGCAAAATGTCCTGAGACCCTGACCTCCACTCAACTAAGGAAGCACATAGCAACTCTCTGTCAAATAATGAACCTAAAGGAGCATGAGTTGGATCAGGTGGCCAAATTCATGGGACATGATATTCGTGTTCATAGAGAGTATTATCGCCTAACTGAGAACACACTCCAATTGGCAAAAATGAGCAAACTACTTATGGCGATAGAATGTGGAACTGCTGTCTACAAAGGAAAATCTCTTGATGAGATTGACTTTGAATTAGAGGGTGAGTACTGTGCACTAACACACACACTTTTGTACATTTTATAAAGTTGTAGCAATGTACACTGTTAGGGAATCGTGACAACTGAGAACATTTGATTTATGCTATATAAAATGTTTCTCTTCTGTGTTATTACAGTGGCTTTGTCTAACAAAAAAGACCAAGGGCGCACTTCAGAGCATATCATGGTGGAGGCATCTCCTATGCGAGAACAAAATGGTATGCAAGTAATAATAGAGGTCTGGGTTCAAGTTAAAATGTTTTGCCACAATAGGCCAAAACTATTGGCCCAAAGATGTTTTTTCCTGGCCCGACGTCCAGAATTTGTAATTACCAGTATTATTGTAAGCTATTATTTACCTATTTCATTTGTAATATTGTAGGTTTGTCTAGATGTTGCATGTATGAGTTTTAATGCACAGTGGGGTGGCTTGTTGTCACAAGGCTTATGTTTGACCTGGTATGCATTGAACATCAGAATCAGACTTTTTGGCAAATAGGTAGTCAGAGAAAGGGAATTTTAGTGTTGCGGTTTGTAGCATTTAAAAATATACACAAAATTAAAAAAATCCTAAAAACTATAAAAAATAATATGAAAACCTATAAGAAGAGAGGTAATTTATTGAGAGGTGTGTGTGGAACTGGAGCAGATAAGTGTATGTCAGCATCAGAGCGAGCAGTGTAAAAGCAGAGCAGTTAATGGGTAACAGCAAGAAGTGTAAGTGCATGTTTGCCTGGGTTTATCAGGTGGTTGCTACAGTAATATTTTGAAGTGCCCAGGATGCATTAGGTGACTGCTAAGTTTGTTAAATAAGTAAATAGTGTTTGATGTGATAATCAATCACCTTTTTTACTGACCAATTTTGATGTAGCTCATAATATCTGATGTTCATTTCCTTCTGTTACAGAGCTATCCAGAAGCCAGAAGCGGAGACCTGATCCAGATGAGCCTTCTGATACAGATCAAGACTCAGATGGTATGTAGTGTGATCATCTATAGCTTTCAACTTCTTGGCATGAAGTGTACAGTAGGTTATGACTCAGTCTGTGTATATATCATGGGGTTTCTCTTCTCTTCACCTAGAAGGACCTGGCACACACACAAAGGCTAAAGTCAAGAGGTCATCCAAGGCTGAGAGAAATGGTAAGCTTGTTTCTTGCCAATATAGGGTTAAGCACCAACTACACCCCAGCATCCCAGCCATGTTCATGTACTTTTTGAACTGTCTTAACTACACCGCCCTTGGGTCAATACAAGCCTTTTAAACATTACGGGCCCTATCTTGCACCCAGCACAATTGACTTTGTACACCAACGCATGTATCATTCCTATTTTGCACCCAACGCACAGCGGCCTTTTCTCTCCATAGACGCACGTCGGTAAATTTGGGAGTGAACTTGCTCTTCCGGGGGCGGTTCAGTGAAAAAAAGGAGGCGTGTTTCGGCGCAAACGTTCCCTAGTGCTATTTTGCAGTTTCAGAAAACAATTCCGCTACTGACCAGGAAGCACCTAGTCTAAAGTCAGTGGTGCTAGTCTAAAGTCAGTAGCGCTAGTCTAAAGTCAGTAGCGCTAGTATAAAGACAGAAGCGCTAGTCTGAAGTCAGTAGCACTAGTCTGAAGTCAGTGGTGCTAGTCTAAAGACAGTGGAGCTAGTCTAAAGTCAGTGGCGTTAGTCTAAAGTCAGTGGTGCGTTATTCAGATGCTGTTTTAGGGGTGCATGCTTGGCCATAATGTAGCATATGCACAACGCACATACACTTTGCTTCTCTCATCTACATGGACACAGCATTTCCCATTTTTGCAAACCATACATAATTACAAGGAAAATATTAGTGAATATTACAGTCATTAGGTCAGGAGGAAATTTACAGTACAGTCCTCAAAAAGTCACAGCAATTTTTGTGGCTTGTGTTTTACACAACATTTCCATGAATCGTGGATGTGTTTGACATAAAT
>CM042434.1:2454129-2476629 GCA_023631565.1 Gymnocephalus cernua | reverse complement strand
CATTCCCAATCTATCAGAGACGGAGAGCGTAGGTATATGTAAGGAGATAACATAGGTACAGGCTAATTATTGATAACTAAAATGCTAGTTAACATCAGTAATTAAACTAAACAGCTGATGTAAGTCCAAACTGCCTACGAGCTTCTCCTGTACTGTACGGTAATTCCTCTACTATGAGACAGTGATGCTGCGTTCCAGACACGCAGGAAACGCTGAAAAAAGTGACTAAAAAAAATCTGAAAAAGTGACATCAAAACATCGCCAAATGTGACAACTTGTTAAAAAAAGTGAAAAAAGAAATTGGAAAAAATGTCAGAAAAAGGTGTTCTGGGGCATTTTTTGGACCGACTCGGGGGGACGGATCGGTCCACCGGTTGGCCGTCTGGTTGGCGTTGCGACCTTTAGAAAAACCACAGAACAGACGTAAGATTTAAAAAATATATGTATTTAGAGGAAGAAAAACGCGTCTCACCCGAGCCAGGGTCTCAAACTCCGGGGCAAAGTGCTGACAGGGTCCACACCACGGGGCGTAAAAATCCAGAACCCAGTGATCCTGGCCCGACAGAACCAGAGACCTGAAGGTCTCGGGGGTCAGATCCACCGACGCTCTGGGTAAAGAGCTGCACGCAACCAAGACAGCAGGATCAGAAAAGAGTTCATCGCCACAGTATGAACACATCTATAGGACTCCACGTCAACCCAATCACTTGATTCTTTAGACACGAGAATAATATAATAATAATAATATATTAATATAATAATAACATATTAAAATATAATAATATAATAATATAATATATTAATAATAATATAATAATATAATAATATAATAATAATAATAATAATAATAATATAATATATTAATATAGTAATATAATATATTAATATAAATTATATAATATAATACTAATAATAATATATTACTATAATATAATAATATAATATAATATAATATAATAATAATAAATTGATATAATATAATAATAATATATTAATAATAATATATTACTATAATATAATATAATAATAATATAATAATAATATATTAATAATAATATATTACTATAATATAATATAATATAATATAATAAAGAAGGTAAGTGTCTCACCTCAGTGCCCATGATTTCAGTGACTGGGCATCCCTGTTCCAGCCATTATAACTCCTGAGGTGACACACACACACACACACACAGCCAGACAGACGTACACACACACACACACACACGCACGCACACGCACACACGATGTTACGAGACCCGAAACATCCGATGACTCTGGGAAACATCACTCATGTGTCTGAGTGCATCGTGAGATGAATTACAGAAACAGCTGGACCTGTAGGCCGTTATATTGTTGGCAATATTTTAATTAGTTTAATATACCAATACCAATAAGCAAAAAATTTTTAATCTGTCAACAGGTTGGACTGTATAAAAATGTATTTATAAACTAAGCTGAGAATGCTGCTGTACTTTTACTGCATGAAGTGAAGAATACTGCTGTACTTTCACTACATAAAGCTGAGAATACTGCTGTACTTTTACTACATGAAGCTAGAAGCTAAGAATACTGCTGTACTTTTACTACATGAAGCTGAGCTGTACTGTAAAAAAAGTAGAGTATTTCAAAGTGCGGTACATACATGAAGCGATCTGACCGGCGGGTGTTGCCGGGGTACAGGCGGATTTCAGGGTACGCCCTCACGTTCTGACCCTGACAGAACGACTGAAAGCGCTGGCAGTCGACGGAGCCCACCAGGATCTGACCTGACAGCAGCTGGAGGGGGGGAGATGGAGAGAGAGAGAGAAAGAGAGAGAGAAAGAAAGAGAGAAAGAAAGAGAGACGCACAGGTTGGACACGTTACACTTCTTCACGTCTGCTCCACAGAGCCGGGGGCTTGTGGCTCGGAGGTAGAGCGGTGATCCCCAAAGTTGCTCCCCGGACGCTATATAAATATAAACAGCTGTCCACTGCATCCTGATACTTAGGATGGGGATGAATGCAGTAATTAAATGTCACTACATTGTACTGTGTGTATGTGTGTATAAGGAGGCTGACCCACTCAACACCCACCGTAAACCTTGATGTACAGCCGGGCAATATATTGATATTATATATATATATATCGATATCGTGATATGAGACTAGATATCGTCTTAGATTTTGGATATCGTTAATATCGTGATATGACATAAGTGTATTTTCCTGGTTTTAAAGGCTGCATTACAGTAAAGTGATGTACTTTTCTGAACTTACCAGACTTTTATAGCTGTTCTATTATTTACCTTTTACCCACTTAGTCATTATATCCACATTACTGATGATTATTTATCTAAAATCTAAGTGTGAAGATATTTTGTTAAATGCACCAATTGTCAACCCTAGAATATCGCCGCAATATCGATATCGAGGTATTTGGTCAAGACTATCGTGATATGTGATTTTCTCCACATCGCCCAGCCCTACCTTGATGTTCAGTTCAGTTTATTTATATAGCACGTTTAAAAACAACTCTAGTTGACCAAAGTGTGTTATTAGATGTTCATTGAAGCATGAGATAACGTATGACTATGTTTTTGTTTATTGTGTGTTTATGCGTGATGTGTCGCCATTTTGTTCTCTCGAATGCCCAAGACAAATTTCTCCTATAGGAGACAATAAAGGCTTATATATATATATATATATATATATATATATATATATATATATATATATATATATATATACACGTGTGTAAACGTGTGTATAACGTGTGTTGTACCCTGGCCATGCGTCTCCACTCTGGCAGCAGAGCCTGACAGGGACCGCACCACGGAGCGTAGAAATCCACGGCCCAGATCTGCCCCTCAGCTCGACCTGCAAACACATCCGGAGAAAAACAGAAGAGAAGACTTTTGGTAAACTGAACGGATGCTCGCCATCGCCGTTTCACCGTTTCAAAGGGCACCGTGACAAATCTCTAAGGCCCGATCCCCAAAGTCCGGACTCACAGACTCACGGACTTTGGCGAGCGTTCTCGCTCGGGGTCGTCCAAATGTCAAATTTGAAAAGGGCGTGAGGGTTCGAGTCCACGCTTACCGAGTCTGCATCGATGCCGACTCTCGGAAAGGGAATTACCCACAGTTCAAAGCGTTGTGGCGTTTACCAATAGGACCAATAGGGAAATCAGGAAATTACAAAGTGTAATGCACACGTGTCAAACTCGAGGCCCGCGGGCCAAATCCGGCCCCTTGCTAATTTTGATGCGGCCCCTATATACATTTAGGTTCACAATACATCTTGGCCCACCTACTTTTTGTCACTTTTCACGTTTTTTTTTGTGTCATTTTTGATGCTTTTTTCAAACTTTGTTGTCATTTTTGTCAACTAAACTGTTAAGTGAGAAGACTATATGAGACATGCAATGATACAGTTAAAGATATTTGACTTTTCCCATGACATAAAAGCAATAAACTCTATGTCCGGCCCTTGATGTGATTCTCATTTTCTAGTGTGGCCCTTAGGGAAGTTGAGTTTGACACCCCTGGTGTAATGGCAAAATTATATTTTACCTAATTAACTTTGACTTTCTGTATGTTCTCTTCTTATTTATTCCACAAGGAGAGTTTATCTACATGTGTCTGTGAGAAACCTCGTATTGTTCTACTGAAATACAACAGGAGTCACAGAGTCTGCAGATAAAAGCACGCGACCTCTGGGTGAACTGATAGAGGTCAAACTGTTAAACTATCTTGTTCTGTGACATCTGTACATCTCCAATTTATGAACGGGACATCAGGTCCCAAATGGGGGACAGGCAAATTGACTTGATAGACTTTAAGGCACCTCAGCTTGTCTTTATGATTTGTATTATACGTCAAAGGTCAAGATAGTTTGGAGACTTTATGAAAGAAACAGATGTCACTAGTGCTGGGCGGTATGACCAAAAATTCATATCACATTTCTTTCAAAATTATGCCGGTTTTCCGGTTTTTGACGGGTTTTGTTCATGCATATTTTGATTTGATTTGATTTGATTTATTTAATTATATCAAAATACCTCAAACATAAAATACAAAAGGCATCAGATACAATCGAGGATAAAAACACAATAAAGTCCAGGACTTATTTCCATTGTGGTCCTCAACATATAACATCCAGACAGGTTACACTTACAGATTGTGTGATAATCAATGACATAAAATATTATACAAACATTTTAAATAAACAGAAATATAAAAGATAACTTTAATTGTCTCTGGTTCTATTCCGCGACCCTCTCTAGTAACCGGTCCTTGGTCCTCTTTTTAAAAGAGTTTATGTTAGGAATCACTTTAATTTGCCGGTCTAACTTGTTCCACTGAACTGCCCCGATATAGGCAAATGTTTGTTTTTCTAACACCGTCTTACATGCATGAGGACAGACGTCTGATCTGCTGCCACGAGTGTTAATATTGTGTTTGTCTTTCACCTTCGTAGTAAGACACAGCAAATAATTTGGGACATTACCATCATACAATATTTTATGAGTCATGGTCAGTCTAGACATAATAACACGCGACTCAACAGATGTTCTCAGATGTTCAATGCATTTTCTACTCGTTGAGAGAGGAATTACTGCAGTAAATTGCCTTAATTGACTCATTCCTCACCACTGTATTAAGGGGACCGTGTCTTTAGCTCGGTGGTTGGTGATGGAGTTTGTAATCTGCTTTTTCTGTCATAGTGAGTCCCTCTAGCAAACGCGTCTTTAAGTGACATTTGGCTCGACTTTTCTTTAGCTTTCCCCGTGTTACCTGCTGATGTGGAGGGCGCTGAGCCTGCTGACTTTAATTTCATACATTCTTGATATTCCAAGACGTGTTTGCAGCTGAGGTGGTGGAGCAAATTGCTCGTGTTGCCGCCTTTCGCGACTATTTTAGCCCGACAGCACTTGCGTAAAACGGTTGTTTGGTCAACGTCGGATTTTTGGAAACCAAAAAAACCTCCAAACAACAGACCCGGCGGCTCCTTTTTTTGGCACAAGTTCGTCTGTGTCATTACTTCTGCAGCATCCATCTTCCGTGTGACGTCCCTCTGGTGCGCTGCTGTTTACCGTCGCTGCTTAGAAGTGCAGCATTTTAAAGGGTCCGTCTAAAACAGTGTCGCGCGGCGCAGCGTAACGTTCGTTCCGGACGTTGTGTTATTAAACACACCGGTATGGCGGTATATTAAAAATGAACATCGTGACGAAAATATACACCGGTTTTCGGTATGAACCGGTATACCGCCCAACACTAGATGTCATTATGCATGTGTTGATGTCACTCCTCCGTTCCTTATCTGTGTATATAAGCCTGTGATATTTCATATGAACGTTGCAGACTCTTCCACATCTCGCTGCGTGCATCCTGTGAACCAGTCCTCCTATTCTGCAGAATATATACTTTAAAAAACTACAAAAACCTACATTGGTTTCAGTCTACGACTATTTCTTTGTATTAGTTTTATCCTCAAATATTTTAAATTCTTAACTAATCTACACCTGCTGCACTCTGAAATGATTTCCACCACAAAAAAAAGGTAAACAACAGCACGACCGCGGGAACGGACCGGACCCGTGGTCCAGATGGAAAACAAGAGATTGAAAACATGTGGAGTCGGGCAGCCGTCTCCTGAGCCACGGCCGCGTGGAGAGCAACAAACTTAAAATGAAAATTCCCAAACCGGCAGCAACGTCTTTGTTAATAAACGTCGCCAAGGTAACGTGTGATCTGGTGAAGTGCTGTCCCGATCCCATTCATACCCGTCTGAGCCCACGTGGCCTCACACTAGGGCTGCCGAAATAAGACCAAAACGACCAATTAGTCGACTAATCGACTAAAAGGAAGCCCCCTCTTAGTTGATTAGTCGACTAATTGGTCGTTTTGGTCTTAGTCGACTAAGATTTCTTTAGTCGATAAGTCATTTTTTATGCTTATTCATGCTTAATTACTCATTTCCAAGCAACTTATGAGAACATTTCTGGTGAACACGAGATTTAAAGTGGTGCTTTTGCAGGATTAATTTCAGAGAAACTCAGTTCTACAGATGCTTAATTAACTACATTTATATTGCTCCTTTCTAGTCTTAACCAGGATTTCCACCGCAATTTCCACCACCAACAGTTTGTTTCTATTCCGAGGAGTCGAGAGGAAACAACTCCGTGCCGTGTTTCCAAGGTGTAGTGAAGAGAAATATGATCCTTCGTAGGCCTGGGCGAAAAATCGATTAAATGAATTAATTCGAATTTTTTGTTGCAGGCGATTTAAAAAAATCAGTAAATCGAGTTTTTGTGTAATGGCGCATTTTTGGCTCTCCGGACCTTCCGTAGTGTTAGTTTCACATAGCGGTATGGCGAGCGACAACAACATCATAGCACACACGAAACAGCAACAGCAAGTGACAACATGGCTACCGGTGAGAATGGGAAGTTTGTTCCCAAGAAAGGAATAAAATCATCTGTTGTTTGGAGCTGGTCTGGGTTTGCTGCGACAGACGTGGAGCAGCAAATCCCGCGCTGCAACATCTGCTTAAAGCCCATCGCAGTCAAAGGCAGCAGCACCACAAACAAGACATCCAGCCGAATATGAAACACGCCAGTCTCTCTCCGAGACGAAAAAAACCCCGCCGTGACCAACAAACCTTAGCTAAAAAACAGCTAACTGAAGCCGAATCCTTTGCACACGGCACCGCGTATGACAGGAAAGGGACGCGGTGGAGAACAATCACCGAAGCGGCCGCTTTGCACGTAGCCAAAGACACGGTACCCATATATACCGTGGAGAAGACGGTAAGTTGTCTGCCGTTTGTACTTATCGCTTTCCTTAATAAGTAGGGGGGGGAAATCGGAAATAAATCGTAAATCGAATTAAAAAAAATAAAAATCGGAGATTTTATTTTTAGGCCATATCGCCCAGCCCTAATCCTTCGTGAGCACGGTGTATTTTATTTTGAAAGTTAACCGGATGTTTTATTTTGTTTCTGTGCTCGACTTCCTGTCCCGCGCTATCTGCCGTGTGCTGAATTGCTGCGGAGCTCTCCGGCGTCCGGCAAAAATAGAAGCTCTGCGTATCTGATGCGCAGGGCTGCGGACCGCCGGAGCCGCGCCGGAGTCGGGACGCAGACGTTACGCAGCTGGTGGAAATACACACGTTGACTTTAATGGAAACCGATTGACTCCGCCGACATTCCGCAGCGGTTACGCATCCTGTGGAAATCCAGGGTTAACCAGCTCTCAAAAAGCACAGCTCTGTCGATTACATCAACTAATCCAGGGGTGTCAAACTCAACTTCCCTAAGGGCCACACTAGAAAATGAGAATCACATGAAGGGCCGGACGTAGAGTTTATTGCTTTTATGTCATGGGAAAAGTCAAATATCTTTGACTGCATCATTGCATGTCTTATATAGTCTTCTCACTTAACAGTTTGGTCGACAACAATGACAAAAAAAAGTTTGAAAAAAGCATAAAAAATGACACCAAAAAAAAAACGTGAAAAGTGACAAAAAGTAGGTGGGCCAAGATGTATTGTGAACCTAAATGTATATAGGGGCCGCATCAAAATTAGCAAGGGGCCGGATTTGGCCCGCGGGCCTCGAGTTTGACACGTGTGAACTAATCGATTAGTCGACAAAATCACACGAGTGTTAGTCGACTAAGAACTTATTTAGTCGAGGACGGCCCTACCTCACACACTCACTCACTTGGCACCTGAGATCAGTTCAGTCTGTGAGTCTTTAGTCCTCAGGGCCAACTTTGGGATCGAGTGTCCATCGCGATATGTCGCAGCCTTTGGCGATGTGTTTTTTTTACAATATACTGCAGCCCTAGTGCTAACAGAGCAAAACAGCCCAATACAAACTGATTACATTTGCAAATACCTTTGGTTTTAACCAGGATGTCTGGTGAATTAGCCATTTGGACAGAAAGCTGAATTTAAACATCTGTGTTTGTGCAGCCAGCTCCTGGTCTAGCAGTAAGCAGCAGCAGCACTATCGGTTGCTGGGGGAACTGGTTTTACCTTTAACTCTCTCGCCGAAGCTGGAAGGATCCAGGACCACCACGGACGGATTGACCAGATCCTGCAGAGACAAAAACAACCTCTTTCAGACGAAGATGTTCTTCGCTCGTACGTCGATGCGACCTTTTCTGAGTGGACACCGTTTCATGGGAAGGTGGCAGCAGAAAGCAGCCGGAGTAGCGCGTATTATGTTGGGCTGCGTTCCCGTTGCCTGCGTCGGCCATCAGACGGTGCGGCGAAAACGCAGGTCTTTCCATTTATTGTGAATGGGGGTAGTGTGTTTAGGCTGCGGCAGTGGGGGCCACTGGGGGGGGGACGCAACCCGAAGTCCTTGCGGTGGCCCGTCATGTAAGCATGGATCAGACCTTGTCTGATGGGTTTGAGGCGGTGTGAGAGTCCTGTACAGGAAACAGGAAACATCACTGCCTCTATAACCAGTTCCTCCAGAAACCCTGATTATGCGATCAGGGGGCACATTTTTTTCCAAATACGCTGCACTTTTGCCGCATAAATTGCCGATTTCCGCGCAAAATATGCGGGTCTTGCATGATTTCATAATCCCCGCATTTTCGTTGCAAAAAAGTCACATATATCTCAGCAGAAAGTTGAAAAATGTTGCGTTTACTTCACACAAGAGCAGCCATTTTCCCCTGTTGCCATGGGAACGTTATGAAGTGATGTCATTTCCCCTAGTGAGAACACGGTGTTGGGGGAATCACTTTGTTTTCTCTTTTTCATCAAACCGCAGTTTTTGCAACTAAATGCAACTAAAATTGCATAAATATATCATTTTTTAAGAAAACGTGCCGCATAATCAAGGATTTTTCCCTGCAACGATCACAAAAAAACTCTGCGTTTTTCTGGAGGGACTGCTTAGCACGCCACTGGTATGTAGCGGTACCTGTATGAACTCCAGGATGCCGTCAGCTGAATGCTGTCCTTCGTACTCGTGAACAGAGGAGCCGTTGAAGATCACTGTGGTGGGATAAGCCTGAATATTATACTGAGAAACAGAGAGAAAGACAAAATAAAAAATGATCAATCCTATATCTGTGGTGCATACCCGTCTCTTAACTTACAATGAATTAAATGGTACAGTCCAGATGTGTACGCGCTCACCGTGGAGCAGAGGTTCTGGTGGATGGTACAGTCCAGAGTACCAAACTTCATCTGTCCGGCCAACTGGATCGAAGCTTTTCTCAGTTCAGGCAGCAAAGCGCGACACGGAGGACACCACTGCACACGGGAATCAAACATTTATTAAAATGAATATCTAAATCCCAAGTGCAGGTCTCTGTGTAAGCCTGAGTACACATAACACCCCTCTATTTACAAATGCATCTACTGTATATCATTTTAAGTGGACGCTATATTTAGAGTATTTCCGGCGCTTCACCTCGCTGTCAGACGGCCCTTTACGACGGGGAACTGACGCCGTTATCTCTGCTCTCTTCAACGCCACCAGACTCCTTTTGACAAAAACAGACATTTTACCTCGCAGAACACGGGAGTTGCTGCTCCACCGCTGCCTCCGTCGGTTAGTTAGTTTGTGTTATTGTGTGACTTTGGGGTTAGTTTGGTTAGTTCAGATTCACCAAAGTCGCACAATAACACAGACTAACTAACAGATGGAGGCAGCGGTAGAGCAGCAACTCCACAGCAGGATGTGCGTGCGTGCGTGCGTGCGTGCGTGCGTAAGTTGCACTCAAAAGCAGCCTGTAAAATAAATGCCTATCATGTGATGGTGAACTGTGTTCACGCTCACTACGTAAACTCTCCCTGCTGTGGAGTTGCTGCTCCACCGCTGCCTCCATCTGTTAGTTAGTCTGTGTTATTGTGCGACCGCCCCGTGCCGCATAATCAAGGATTTTTACCCGCAACAATCACAAAAAAAACTCTGGTAAAGGGCCGTCTGACCGCACGGTGAAGCGCTGGAAATACTCTAAATATAGCGTCCACTTAAACTGATATAGATGTGTTCAGGTGTTGCCCCCCTCCGCCCACAGCAGGACGTTGCTTAGCTTCCGTGTCGGTTCTCCTGCTTCTCCAACCTGGTGGCGTGCCGACCGCCATCTACTGTAGCTAATGCACCGACTCTGGAGAAGTAGCTCAGATAACCACACTAAACAAACATGATGATTTCCTCCTGTTGCCACCATACTGGCGTGCAAAACAAAGTAGTTCATTCCTCTCTCTCTCTCTCTGTGTGTCTGTCTCTCTCTCTCTCTCTGTTTGTGTTGTAGGTGTAACGCCATCACCGCCCTGAAGGCAAACAGGGAGTCAGACCGGGCCGGGTCGCCAAGCAGCAACGTGCGAAGCATAAAACTATCTGAGGTTAAATCAAGGCTATCGGTGATGACGTGGCGTTTCCACCTGTATATTTATGAAGTGCCATGTGAGTTTCTTTCTGTTGCTGTGCTTCCCTGCAGGACGAAAACCACAAATTCACAACATAAAGAAATATTTCAGGCTTGCATTGATTCCTTCTAAGGGCCCCGACACACCAGCCAGACGGCCGACCTTCGGCAGAAATGGTTTTTTCCTCACGTTTTTTTATCCCTATTTTACGTTTTTTTCCTCACATTTTTTTTCCCACGTTTTTTTTATCCCGATTTATTTTTTACTCACTTTTTTTTCTCACGTTTTTTTTTTACTCACATTTTTTCTATCCTGATGTTTTTTGTCCTCATGTTTTTTTTTACTCACATTTTTTTTCTCACTTTTTTTTTTACTCACATTTTTTTCTCACGTTTTTTTTTTACTCACATTTTTTTTTCTCACGTTTTTTTTTACTCACATTTTTTTTCCCACGTTTTTTTTATCCCGATTTATTTTTTACTCACTTTTTTTTCTCACGTTTTTTTTTTACTCACATTTTTTCTATCCTGATGTTTTTTGTCCTCATGTTTTTTTTTACTCACATTTTTTTTCTCACGTTTTTTTTACTCACATTTTTTTTCTCACGTTTTTTTTTTTACTCACATTTTTTTACTCACATTTTTTTTATCCCGTTTTTTTTTTCTCACATTTTTTTTTACTCACATTTTTTTTACTCACATTTTGTTTCTCACGTTTTTTTTCCTCACGTTTTTTTTTACTCACGTTTTTTTTACTCACATTTTTTTTCTCACGTTTTTTTATCCCGATTTTTTTTTCTCACGTTTTTTTTTACTCACATTTTTTTTCCTCACGTTTTTTTTTACTCACATTTTTTTTATCCCGTTTTTTTTTTCTCACGTTTTTTTTTACTCACATTTTTTTTCTCACGTTTTTTTATCCCGATTTTTTTTTCTCACGTTTTTTTTACTCACATTTATTTCCTCACGTTTTTTTATCCCGATTTTTTTTTCTCACGTTTTTTTTTACTCACATTTTTTTTTCCTCACGTTTTTTTTTACTCACATTTTTTTTCTCACGTGTTTTTTTACTCACATTTTTTTTCTCACGTTTTTTTTTTTACTCACATTTTTTTTCCTCACGTTTTTTTTTTACTAACATTTTTTTTCTCACGTTTTTTTTTACTCACTTTTTTTTTCTCACGTTTTTTTTTACTCACTTTTTTTTTACTCACATTTTTTTTCTCACGTGTTTTTTTACTCACATTTTTTTTCCTCACGTTTTTTTTTTACTCACATTTTTTTTCTCACGTTTTTTTTTACTCACTTTTTTTTTCTCACGTTTTTTTTTCTCACTTTTTTTTATACCCACATTTTTTTCCTCACGTTTTTTTTTACTCACATTTTTTTTCTCACGTTTTTTTTACTCACATTTTTTTTCTCACATTTTTTTTTACTCACATTTTTTTTTCTCACATTTTTTTCCTCACGTTTTTTTTCTCACGTTTTTTTTACTCACATTTCTTTATCCCGATTTTTTTGTACTCACATTTTTTTATCCCGATTTTTTATTTCTCACGTTTTTTTTACTCACATTTTTTTATCCCGATTTTTTTTTTCTCACGTTTTTTTTACTCACATTTTGTTTCTCACGTTTTTTTTTACTCACGTTTTTTTATCCCGATTTTTTTTCTCACGTTTTTTTTTACTCACATTTTTTTCCTCACGTTTTTTTATCCCGATTTTTTTTTCTCACGTTTTTTTTTACTCAAATTTTTTTTCCTCACGTTTTTTTTTACTCACGTTTTTTTTTCTCACGTTTTTTTTTACTCACATTTTTTTTCTCACGTTTTTTTTACTCACATTTTTTTTCTCACGTTTTTTTTTACTCACATTTTTTTTACTCACATTTTGTTTCTCACGTTTTTTTTTCTCACGTTTATTTTTACTCACATTTTTTTCCTCACGTTTTTTTTTACTCACATTTTTTTTCTCACGTTTTTTTTACTCACATTTTTTTTCTCACGTTTTTTTTTTACTCACATTTTTTTACTCACATTTTTTTTATCCCGTTTTTTTTTACTCACATTTTTTTTACTCACATTTTGTTTCTCACGTTTTTTTTTTTACTCACATTTTTTTACTCACATTTTTTTTCTCACGTTTTTTTTTACTCACATTTTTTTTACTCACATTTTGTTTCTCACGTTTTTTTTTCTCACGTTTATTTTTACTCACATTTTTTTCCTCACGTTTTTTTTTACTCACATTTTTTTTCTCACGTTTTTTTTACTCACATTTTTTTTCTCACGTTTTTATTTTTACTCACATTTTTTTACTCACATTTTTTTTATCCCGTTTTTTTTTCTCACATTTTTTTTTACTCACATTTTTTTTACTCACATTTTGTTTCTCACGTTTTTTTTTCTCACGTTTTTTTTTACTCACATTTTTTTCCTCACGTTTTTTTTTACTCACGTTTTTTTTACTCACATTTTTTTTCTCACGTTTTTTTATCCCGATTTTTTTTTCTCACGTTTTTTTTTACTCACATTTTTTTTCCTCACGTTTTTTTTTACTCACATTTTTTTTATCCCGTTTTTTTTTTCTCACGTTTTTTTTTACTCACATTTTTTTTCTCACGTTTTTTTATCCCGATTTTTTTTTCTCACGTTTTTTTTACTCACATTTATTTCCTCACGTTTTTTTATCCCGATTTTTTTTTCTCACGTTTTTTTTTACTCACATTTTTTTTTCCTCACGTTTTTTTTTACTCACATTTTTTTTCTCACGTGTTTTTTTACTCACATTTTTTTTCTCACGTTTTTTTTTTTACTCACATTTTTTTTCCTCACGTTTTTTTTTTACTAACATTTTTTTTCTCACGTGTTTTTTTACTCACATTTTTTTTCTCACGTTTTTTTTTACTCACTTTTTTTTTCTCACGTTTTTTTTTACTCACTTTTTTTTTACTCACATTTTTTTTCTCACGTGTTTTTTTACTCACATTTTTTTTCCTCACGTTTTTTTTTTACTCACATTTTTTTTCTCACGTTTTTTTTTACTCACTTTTTTTTTCTCACGTTTTTTTTTCTCACTTTTTTTTATACCCACATTTTTTTCCTCACGTTTTTTTTTACTCACATTTTTTTTCTCACGTTTTTTTTACTCACATTTTTTTTCTCACGTTTTTTTTTTTACTCACATTTTTTTACTCACATTTTTTTTATCCCGTTTTTTTTTTCTCACATTTTTTTTTACTCACATTTTTTTTACTCACATTTTGTTTCTCACGTTTTTTTTTCTCACGTTTTTTTTTACTCACATTTTTTTCCTCACGTTTTTTTTTACTCACGTTTTTTTTACTCACATTTTTTTTCTCACGTTTTTTTATCCCGATTTTTTTTTCTCACGTTTTTTTTTACTCACATTTTTTTTCCTCACGTTTTTTTTTACTCACATTTTTTTTATCCCGTTTTTTTTTTCTCACGTTTTTTTTTACTCACATTTTTTTTCTCACGTTTTTTTATCCCGATTTTTTTTTCTCACGTTTTTTTTACTCACATTTATTTCCTCACGTTTTTTTATCCCGATTTTTTTTTCTCACGTTTTTTTTTACTCACATTTTTTTTTCCTCACGTTTTTTTTTACTCACATTTTTTTTCTCACGTGTTTTTTTACTCACATTTTTTTTCTCACGTTTTTTTTTTTACTCACATTTTTTTTCCTCACGTTTTTTTTTTACTAACATTTTTTTTCTCACGTGTTTTTTTACTCACATTTTTTTTCTCACGTTTTTTTTTACTCACTTTTTTTTTCTCACGTTTTTTTTTACTCACTTTTTTTTTACTCACATTTTTTTTCTCACGTGTTTTTTTACTCACATTTTTTTTCCTCACGTTTTTTTTTTACTCACATTTTTTTTCTCACGTTTTTTTATACTCACTTTTTTTTTCTCACGTTTTTTTTTCTCACTTTTTTTTATACCCACATTTTTTTCTCACGTTTTTTTTTCTCACGTTTTTTTTTACTCACATTTTTTTCCTCACGTTTTTTTTTACTCACATTTTTTTCCTCACGTTTTTTTTTACTCACATTTTTTTTCTCACGTTTTTTTTACTCACATTTTTTTTCTCACGTTTTTTTTTTACTCACATTTTTTTTATCCCGTTTTTTTTTTCTCACGTTTTTTTTTACTCACATTTTTTTTCTCACGTTTTTTTATCCCGATTTTTTTTTCTCACGTTTTTTTTACTCACATTTATTTCCTCACGTTTTTTTATCCCGATTTTTTTTTCTCACGTTTTTTTTTACTCACATTTTTTTTCCTCACGTTTTTTTTTACTCACATTTTTTTTCTCACGTGTTTTTTTTACTCACATTTTTTTTCCTCACGTTTTTTTTTTACTCACATTTTTTTTCTCACGTGTTTTTTTACTCACATTTTTTTTCTCACGTTTTTTTTTTACTCACATTTTTTTTCTCACGTTTTTTTTCTCACTTTTTTTTATACCCACATTTTTTTCTCACGTTTTTTATCCCGATTTTTTTTTCTCACGTTTTTTTTTTACTCACATTTTTTTTCTCACGTTTTTTTATCCCGATTTTTTTTTCTCACGTTTTTTTTACTCACATTTATTTCCTCACGTTTTTTTATCCCGATTTTTTTTTCTCACGTTTTTTTTTACTCACATTTTTTTTCCTCACGTTTTTTTTTACTCACATTTTTTTTATCCCGTTTTTTTTTTCTCACGTTTTTTTTTACTCACATTTTTTTTCTCACGTTTTTTTATCCCGATTTTTTTTTCTCACGTTTTTTTTACTCACATTTATTTCCTCACGTTTTTTTATCCCGATTTTTTTTTCTCACGTTTTTTTTTACTCACATTTTTTTTCCTCACGTTTTTTTTTACTCACATTTTTTTTCTCACGTGTTTTTTTACTCACATTTTTTTTCTCACGTTTTTTTTTTTACTCACATTTTTTTCCTCACGTTTTTTTTTTACTCACATTTTTTTTCTCACGTGTTTTTTTACTCACATTTTTTTTCTCACGTTTTTTTTTACTCACTTTTTTTTTCTCACGTTTTTTTTTACTCACTTTTTTTTTACTCACATTTTTTTTCTCACGTGTTTTTTTACTCACATTTTTTTTCCTCAGGTTTTTTTTTTACTCACATTTTTTTTCTCACGTTTTTTTTTACTCACTTTTTTTTTCTCACGTTTTTTTTTCTCACTTTTTTTTATACCCACATTTTTTTCTCACGTTTTTTTTTCTCACGTTTTTTTTTACTCACATTTTTTTCCTCACGTTTTTTTTTACTCACATTTTTTTCCTCACGTTTTTTTTTACTCACATTTTTTTTCTCACGTTTTTTTTACTCACATTTTTTTTCTCACGTTTTTTTTTTACTCACATTTTTTTTATCCCGTTTTTTTTTTCTCACGTTTTTTTTTACTCACATTTTTTTTCTCACGTTTTTTTATCCCGATTTTTTTTTCTCACGTTTTTTTTACTCACATTTATTTCCTCACGTTTTTTTATCCCGATTTTTTTTTCTCACGTTTTTTTTTACTCAAATTTTTTTTCCTCACGTTTTTTTTTACTCACATTTTTTTTCTCACGTGTTTTTTTTACTCACATTTTTTTTCCTCACGTTTTTTTTTTACTCACATTTTTTTTCTCACGTGTTTTTTTACTCACATTTTTTTTCTCACGTTTTTTTTTTACTCACATTTTTTTTCTCACGTTTTTTTTCTCACTTTTTTTTATACCCACATTTTTTTCTCACGTTTTTTATCCAGATTTTTTTTTCTCACGTTTTTTTTACTCAAATTTTTTTTCCTCAAATTTTTTTCTCACATTTTTTTATACCCACATTTTTTTCTCACGTTTTTTATCCCGATTTTTTTTTCTCACGTTTTTTTTACTCAAATTTTTTTTCCTCAAATTTTTTTTCTCACATTTTTTTTTACTCACATTTTTTTTCTCACGTTTTTTTTTTACTCACATTTTTTTTCTCACGTTTTTTTTCTCACTTTTTTTTATACCCACATTTTTTTCTCACGTTTTTTATCCCGATTTTTTTTTCTCACGTTTTTTTTACTCAAATTTTTTTTCCTCAAATTTTTTTTCTCACGTTTTTTTTTTACTCACATTTTTTTTCTCACGTTTTTTTTCTCACTTTTTTTTATACCCACATTTTTTTCTCACGTTTTTTATCCCGATTTTTTTTTCTCACGTTTTTTTTTACTCACATTTTTTTTCTCACGTTTTTTTATCCCGATTTTTTTTTCTCACGTTTTTTTTACTCACATTTATTTCCTCACGTTTTTTTATCCCGATTTTTTTTTCTCACGTTTTTTTTTACTCACATTTTTTTTCCTCACGTTTTTTTTTACTCACATTTTTTTTCTCACGTGTTTTTTTTACTCACATTTTTTTTCCTCACGTTTTTTTTTTACTCACATTTTTTTTCTCACGTTTTTTATTTACTCACTTTTTTTTCTCACGTTTTTTTTCTCACTTTTTTTTATACCCACATTTTTTTCTCACGTTTTTTATCCCGATTTTTTTTTCTCACGTTTTTTTTACTCAAATTTTTTTTCCTCAAATTTTTTTTCTCACATTTTTTTTTACTCACATTTTTTACTCACGTTTTTTTATCCGATTTTTTTTATCACGTTTTTTTACTCACATTTTTTTCCTCCCGATTGTTTTTTTACTCACATTTTTCTCTAAAGTTTATAACAATTACGTTTTTTTCCCACTTTTTTTTATCCAGACGTTTTAATAAAAATAGTCTAACGGTTGGGTCATAACCACGAGACTTACTGTCTCATAGTAGAGGAATTACCGTACAGTACAGGAGAAGCTCGCAGGCAGTTTGGACTTACATCAGCTGTTTAGTTTAATTACTGATGTTAACTAGCATTTTAGTTATCAATAATTAGCCTGTGCCTATGTTATCTCCTTACATATACCTACGCTCTCCGTCTCTGATAGATTGGGAATGATTGAGATTTCTCTCAGCACAGCTACCAGAAGACTAAAATTAAGGCCAACGACACACCGACCGGACTCGAGTCACCGACCTCGCCAGACTGTCACACGGCCGGTTATCGGGTCGGTGTGTCGGCGCCTTGAGATGATCTGATACGGATTTGTAAGTGACTAAAACGGAGACAGTTTAGTTTTGTCTGCTCGTTAAAAACATTAACATTGAAGTGTAAATCTTTGCTACAGACCGGAGCGAAGAAGTCGACCAGCCACGGCTCCTTCCTGTCTGAAGGGAAGTTGTCCGGTCTCAGAGTCGTCACGTGAGCACGGACGCTGTCCCTCGCAAAACCCACGATGTTGTACAACACGTCTTTACCTACAGACAGGACAGACAGACAGGTGTGTCATGTGAGAAAGGGGAACTCCGGACAACGCCGGTCCGAGGTTCATGTGAGTCGGTGGTACCAACCGTGGTGGATCTCGAAGTCGTGGATCCCGAGTCCTTTGAAGACCGCCACGCAGGGATTATTGATGTAGAGGGACTGACACAACTCTGAGTCTGCTGTACAGTCGACCCTGCCGACCTGGAGAGACAGACAGACAGTTAGACTGACAGACAGACAGATAGACAGACAGACAGATAGACAGACAGTTAGATAGACAGACAGATAGACAGACAGACAGATAGACAGACTGACAGACAGACAGACAGATAGACAGATAGACAGATAGACAGACAGACAGATAGACAGACAGTTAGACAGACAGTTAGACTGACAGACAGACAGACAGATAGACAGACAGTTAGATAGACAGACAGACAGTTAGACTGACAGACAGACAGACAGTTAGACTGACAGACAGACAGATAGACAGACAGACAGACAGTTAGACAGACAGACAGACAGACAGATAGACAGACAGTTAGATAGACAGACAGACAGACAGACAGACAGACAGACAGTTAGACTTACAGACAGACAGTTACTTACAGACAGACAGACAGTTAGACTGACAGACACGTTAGACAGACAGACAGACAGTTAGACAGACAGACAGACAGTTAGACAGGCAGTTACTTACAGACAGACAGTTACTTACAGACAGGCAGACAGTTAGACAGACAGACAGACAGTTAGACAGACAGACAGTTAGACTTACAGACAGACAGACAGACAGACAGTTAGACTTACAGACAGACAGACAGTTACTTACAGACAGACAGACAGTTAGACTGACAGACAGTTACTTACAGACAGACAGACAGACAGACAGTTAGACTTACAGATAGGCAGACAGACAGACAGTTAGACTTACAGACAGGCAGACAGACAGACAGTTAGACTTACAGACAGACAGACAGACAGACAGTTAGACAGACAGACAGACAGTTAGACTGACAGACAGACAGACAGTTAGACTGACAGACAGACAGACAGTTAGACTTACAGACAGGCAGACAGACAGACAGACAGACAGTTAGACAGACAGACAGACAGTTAGACTTACAGACAGACAGACAGACAGACAGACAGGCAGACAGACATGTACCTGTATGTGGTCATTTCGGAGGAAAGCTTGTAGCTTCTTGTACTCGTTGGAGGCGGGGCTTCTGTCTCCAAACGTAAAACTCACCAGCCAGCGATGATGGGCCAGCTTCCTCTGGGAACAGGAAGTCACAACAGCGTGTACATTTGAATACGAATTCGCGAGTGTTGGCGTGTTTCTGACAGCTGGAGAGTGCATTCGAGCGTGTACCTGGAAGCCGTCGCCGGTCAGCAGTTCCAGATCGGGCAGTTGGTCGATGACCTGATTGTAAATCTCTTTACTGTCCAGAGTATTCAGCCACTGGAACACATGCACGTTTAGTCAGCGCAGCAGTATCTCACACACACACAAAAATAGTAGATTTTCCGATTACAATCAATCACCTTTTGAATGATCCGACATCGATTCATACAATCCTGAGATCGATCTTTTAAAAGGTGCAGTAGGTAAGACTTATAAAACTACCTTTCTGTCACATATCTGCTGAAACTGACCATATTGTGAGGTGCTGCCGCTACAGGTGTTGCTGCTGATGACGGCATGAGGAAGCGTCGAGCTCAGCTGGAGGGAAATGTTTGCTGGACGTTGAGTACCTGGCAGCGTGAGGCAGTTTGCTTTCTCTCAAGCATTTAGGCTTCATTAACGGTGTGTGTGAATCTTGTTTATGTGCATAATGTTATTTCTACTGTTGGGTTATGTGAACAGTGAACACGGTTTAAGTATGAAGTGTATGAACGTTTGTTTGTACTGTGTTTATAGTGTGAAGGTGTGTGGATGCGGTGATGTTCGTCTAATTTTCTCGTGTAGTAACTGATCCTAGACCGGTACGTGTCTTTGTTTATGAGGGTTATGGGTGTATACTGGTTGTTTCATGGTATTGGTTGTATTCTTAAAATGTGTTATTTTGTTGTTGTATTAAGGTAGAGCTGGAGCAGAGTGGTGAGACCTATGTCACTGTTTTGAGGTATTTAATATTAACCTGTATCGCCATTCAAAGCTAAAGTTGTGAATGGAATAAAACTCTTGCCTGCTGTTGAAATGGTTTTGGGAGTTTCATCTTTAGAGAACCTGCACCCACATTACACTATGTTCCAGTAGAACTACATGAAACAGATCTGTCACTGCACGATGTGAGTCTCAACACGATCTGAGTCGCGTCGAGTTGCGCGTGCTCAGATTTAAACAATTTACGGCATAACGACAATAACGGAAGATGGGAACAGCAATAATAGAAGATATAGAAGATGGAAATCATTTCAAAAACGTTTTAGTTATCAAATGCTATCTATGATTGTTTGATTGCTAACATTAGCTCATAACACCATTCAAATAACAGCCGTTGTTGTGTTTGATTGCCAACTTGTAGCCAGCAGTGAACCAACTTGGTCATGTAGCTCCATTTTTACTGACTTTTTTAATTTTTTATTAACTGACGTGAGGGATCATGCCGTGAACATGTGATGTGATATGATAAATAATACATTACTGCCATTTCCATCTTCTATATCTTCTATTATTGCTGTTCCCATCTTCTGTTATTGTCGTTATGCCGTAAATTGTTTCAATATGAACATGCGGGGAGGGGGGGGGGGGGGGGGGTGTCTAACTGCGTGTCAATCACTGCTCACGCACACACATGAATGCTGCGTTCATGCCACCTGGGAATATCAGAGACCGCCCCCGTGATTACGTTGTTATTCCGACTGCGAGCACTCACATGGTCTGGATGCGTGTTCTTCTTCTTCTGTTATATTGCCGTTTGGCATAACAACTTGCTGCACGACTGCCACCAGCTGTCGGGCGCAGCCGAGAAAAACATGGGAGGCCAAAATATTTGCTGCCGTTTTCTTACGCTAGCACACAAAACAGCACACGGACAGGTGGTTGTGTTATCTAGGACAAGGAACGGGAAACGATTCTCACCCTTCAACGCATTTTAACGATCGTCGGCCACGTTTTTTTTTGTGTACGTCAGCTGTCAACAACGCGTCACCAACTGGGAAACTCTGTTAGCAAAATCTAGCCCCAGTTTCCCACCTCCGATTCCCACAGGAGGCGACGTGAATGGTGATGTTTTCACTCGGAAAAATTGTTTTTCCGATGTCCATGAACGCACGGTGATTCTCCCTTGTGGGGGGCGGGGCTTAGGAGACCGTTTTGGGGGGGAGGAACTGAGAAGTTGTCGATGTTCCAATTTTGTTTTTTTTTGGCTAAGTCCTGGATCTTCACAATCCTACCTACAGCAACCTTTGAGAGGCCGTTTTAGAGCTAGAGTGAAGATATGAAATTATGATCTAAAGGATCCATGTCGCGATAAATAACGCTCTAAAGTTAGGCTAAATTTTGGCGTAACTGGAGCTTCTGCCAAGGCCAATTTCACAGAAGTATGGCTTTAGGTATACTGCCTCTGCAATGAAGAATGCTTTGGTGTCAATACTCTAAGCGATGTTGGGTGACGTCACTTCTTGTTGACGTTCAAAGTATTGTCAAATAAAACGGAGGCTAGCTCGCCCCTCCCTCCTCCTCATCCCCTCCTCCCTTCCGCGCACTAACCCCCCCAAATCCTTCTAGTCGGTTATTGGCTGGAACACTGTTTGTTATGTTTGGTGGTGCAGGTTGGCACAGTTTGTTTTTGTTGGCGTTTGTGGAGCCTGGGCTGTCTACAGAGACCGCGTTTTTTTACAGTGTGTTCAGGGGACAGGCAGCTAGCAGATAGCGAGGAGATGTTTTTTTACAGTGTGTTCAGGGGACAGGCAGCTAGCAGATAGTGAAGAGATGTTTTTTTACAGTGTGTTCAGGGGACAGGCAGCTAGCAGATAGTGAAGAGATGTTTTTTTACAGTGTGTTCAGGGGACAGGCAGCTAGCAGATAGTGAAGAGATGTTTTTTTACAGTGTGTTCAGGGGACAGGCAGCTAGCAGATAGTGAGGAGATGTTTTTTTACAGTGTGTTCAGGGGACAGGCAGCTAGCAGATAGTGAAGAGATGTTTTTTACAGTGTGTTCAGGGGACAGGCAGCTAGCAGATAGTGAGGAGATGTTTTTTTACAGTGTGTTCAGGGGACAGGCAGCTAGCAGATAGTGAAGAGATGTTTTTTACAGTGTGTTCAGGGGACAGGCAGCTAGCAGATAGTGAAGAGATGTTTTTTACAGTGTGTTCAGGGGACAGGCAGCTAGCAGATAGTGAGGAGATGTTTTTTACAGTGTGTAGGCAGCTAAGCTTAGAGCACCTTTAACGTCAACATTAATATTTTTAATAATGCAGCAGGTTAGAGCGTTCCTTGTACGATTTACAGCATTAGGTCTCTGAGAAACTCTTTCATATCCAAGCTTACTTCTGAATTCCTAACCATATTGAATCGAAATCGATTTGATTTAGGAAATCAGTGGCGATGCCCAGCCCTACGACCGACTGTACTACTCATATATACATACAGACGGTCAAGTTGTTGTGTAGCGTACCAGTACGCTGCCCGGTTGATCCAGAGAACTTCCAGGTGGGAACAAAGCAGTCGCTCCACTCGTCACCTGAAACACAGCAGAAAGACGGACTTATTGTTGCACCTGAAGATAAATCTACAAACAGTTCAGAGCAGCTG
>CM042434.1:2436629-2449129 GCA_023631565.1 Gymnocephalus cernua | reverse complement strand
CAATATTTGTCAGAAAAACCGCAATTAGGTTTTTTCTCAAAATCGTGCAGCCCTAGTTCCGAGGCACTTTTTTGACCAACTCGGGGAGAGACTCATCAGTCCGACTGGCTTTACTGCCGACGGTCGGACATCTGGTTGGTGTGTCCGAGCCTTAAACCACCTCACCAAATACGTGCACGTATGTCTTCCATAAATAAACCTGTGAATGAAGAATGAAGCTTACCTTGCCAGAGCTCAGTGACGGTGGTTGTGATTAACTTCATGGAGAACTGGACCAGGCTGTCTTTAGAACGCTCCCCATTAAACTTCTCCGGCCTCTATAGAAAGACAAACTAAATGTTAACAGTAGCTAAGAACAAGATTGCTCTGATGCCGAGCTCGCAGAATTCAGCTCAGCGAGATTTATTCAGACTGCAAGACAACGTGTGACGTACGTAACGGACGAGTAAAGAAAAGCAGGACAATAGGTATGGAGATATTGTTATTTACATTCTTTTAAAGGTGCAGTAGGTAAGACTAATAAAAACTAACTTTCTGTCATATTAGCTAAAACTGACCCTATGTTCCAGGAGAACTACATGAAGCAGGTCATTTAAAGTGCCCATATTATGAAAAAGAAAATCACTTTTTCTGGGATTTGGGGTGTTATTTTGTGTCTCTGGTGCTTCCTGACACATACAAACTTGGATAAAAACCATCCACGTTATTCTGAGTGAGATACGGTTTATGAATGATTCCTGCCTTCAGTCTCCGGGTGAGCTGGTCAAAATCTGAACGGCTTTCTACGTCACTATCAGAAACGACGGGCTAACCGTTAGCATGCTAGCTCATTCTCAATGGCAAAACACCGCTACGACACACACTAGTTCACCATCATCTCCAAAAGAACTACTTCCTGTCCCTGTTCTGCAGGTATTCCACGCTAAGTTGTAAGTGTTCCCTGTTTAGAAGAAGTCTCCCTGCTGATCCTGACTTGAAGTTAGAGAAACAAACAGCTAGCTGATGTGATCTTACCGAGCTACTGAGCATGTGCGACTCACTACACAGATGGTAAAGAAGTGAGATGTCTCACTCTGTAGCTAAAACAGAGAGCTCAACACACAGGGTGAAAAGAGGAGACTGTCTAAACTCAACCGTAGCTTTCTTCTCGCGATAACACGCCAAGGGGCGTGTATGTGTACACCCCCGCTCTATACAGCGTAGACATACACGCGGAGAGCTCAGAAAGAGTACAGATAACACGCCACTTGGCTTTAGAAAGTTGGCGTGTATATTCACGCGAAGTCATGATGCCATGTTTGAATAACATGCAAGCTCATCCAATAACAGATCGCCAGTACAGTGCAGTCGCAACTTATATTTTACTGCAGTCTGAGGTTAATTCTGTTAGGATATAATGTCATCTGTTATTTATTTTGCCTTCTCTCCCTTTGAAGGTAACAAAGTACATCGGGAAAACTTGTAACAAAAGTTAAAGGTGCTGTAGGTCGGATTGTGAAGATCCAGGACTTAGCCAAAGAATTTGAACATCGACAACAGGCTCGTTCAAGATGAACTGCGCCTCGCCTGTAAAGTGGACGAGAGCAGGCGGCAGCAGCGGGGGGGCGGTGACAAAAGTCCGCTGTGAAGTCGGACAGTTTCCAGCCGTATCCAGCAGCCTGCAGGCTGAACAGGAAGTCACAGAAACACTGTGGTCCGATTCTGATTTAATAAAATGTTATCAGACCCAAATATCAGCCTGTACACAGTCTCCAGTTGTTCTTATTATGACAGAGTAGCTGTCAACATGCTCTACATGTGATCTGTTGCTGATTTTAATAACAACAGACTGTAGATGATCTGTAATCTGAACAGATTTAGTCTCTCTGACTTCCAAACATAACTGTCAGCCACACAGCATGTGATCTGTACAGAATAAGCCTTTAAATCAGACACACAGCAGTTAAAATCCCTCTGATTCAAAATCAATAAAAAGTTTATATAAAACGTCATCATGTTGTCGTTTCTGAACCAATCAGCTGTTAAATCAGCTCGGAGGCCGGCGTTTCCCAGCATGCCTTGTGTCCGCCTGGGTCTTGCAGTCGGTGAAAAGCAACTGCGCCGCCTGCGTCTCAGAACTGCGGCCGCCTTGCTCTCGTGAGATTATCGTTGCTACGTATGCACGACGTCAGAGCGAGTCGGACACAAATCTAACCGGCATGCAACGGGCGGCGATCGCCGGTGATCGATTCTGCGCAGATCTGCGCAGATCTGGCTCATCTCGAACGAGCCTAACTTCTCAGTCCCCCCCCCCTTTCCGCTAAAGCCCAAAACGGTCTCCTAAGCCCCGCCCCCCACAAGGAAGAATGAATGTGTGTGCATGAGCAGTGATTGACATGCAGTTACACACCCAACCCCTGGCCCTGATTGGTGCATCTGAACAGGGAGCGGTGGGTTTTTGCAAATCTCACGCCAGGCTGTAGGTGGAGCCAGAGGAGCTGGATTTATTTATTTTTTTATTCTTTTTATTTTTATTTTTTTTTTTTTAAAGTGCCCATATTATTCTCATTTTCAGGTTCATAATTGTATTTAGAGGTTGTACCAGAATAGGATTACATGGTTTAATTTTCAAAAAAATCTGTCTGTCTGCACGTTAAAATTCTAGAAACTGATGCACGTTAAAATTCAGAACATGTCTTAAGGTCTCCGCCTGACTGAACCGCTGCGTTCTTTACCGTAGCGGCCCACACTTCACTCCCATTAGTTAAGTTAGAAGATCAGTAAGGAAACGATCAATGAACAGACCTGTCCTGCTCTGTATATGAACAGACTGGGGTAGCTGTTGATGCCTTTGCTCCGGCACAGATGGTTGTTGTCTCCACAGTTCACCGCTCCAATCCTGATGACTCCATCCATCTCTTTGGCAAACTCCCTCCACTGAGAGACAGACAGGTTGGTTGGAGAGAAAGACAGACACGTTAGACAGACAGACAGACAGACAGACAGACAGACAAAGAGAGAGAGACTGACAGACAGTTAGACAGACAGACAGACAGACAGACAGACAGAGAGAGAGAGACTGACAGACAGAGAGACAGACAGACAGAGAGAGAGAGAGAGAGACTGACAGACAGAGAGACAGACAGACAGAGAGAGAGAGAGAGAGACTGACAGACAGAGAGACAGACAGACAGAGAGAGAGAGAGAGACTGACAGACAGTTAGACAGACAGACAGAGAGAGACTGACAGAGAGAGAGAGAGAGACTGACAGACAGGCAGACAGAGAGACAGACAGACAGACAGACAGAGAGACAGACAGACAGACATTGGTAGTTTATTGCTGATTTCTACTGAAGACAACGTCCAACTTTCTAAAATATGAAATAAAGACACCTACAGGGTTGTGGCTACAAGAGTTACAGCTACGGCCAAAAGTTATGCAAAATTATCCAAAATACAATTTAATATTATGATATAATTTTAATACTTTCACTCAAGAAACGCACATTCGTTCCTCTGGAGTGTTTTAATCCAAATTTGGTATCTACACTCAACGGCCGTCGCCATCACCCACGCCGTCGCCCTTCTAGCCGCAACCCTCCTACAGATAACACTTTAATAAACAGACAAAAGTATAAAAACCAGCCTTAAAAGGTCAAATCAAAGGGTGACAAAAGCTTCAAACACATGCATACCAGGTGTGTGTTCAGTGTTGAGTGTGTGTAGTTTATGTACGCGATGTATTTTAGTGTTATATTACCGTTGGAGCCAGCGTGTGACAGTGGGAGCATCGTGGAAAGTAGAAGTTGATAAACCAAATTTCTCCAGAGTTCACAGCCGCCTCTGAAAACACACACACACACACACACACACACACACACACACACACACACACACACACACACACACACACAGAGAGAGTTTTACCTTTCATTTCACACACAACATTCACTGTTTGAGACGTAGATGGTCGCACTGGGGCCGAAGACGATAATGTATGTAACAGTAGCGACAGAGTTGAACTTTGGATAATATTTGGATTAAATGGCTGTTCTGCACTTTTTTGAGGGATAAAAACCAGTCCCTCCAGAAAAACGCGGAGTTTTTTTGTGATTGTTGCGGGCAAAAATCCTTGATTATGCGACACGTTTTCTTAAAAAATGTGATGGAATATGCGGGATATTTATGCAATTTTATGCGATGAAAATGAGGGAACTTGCAAAAACTGCAGTTTGATGAAAAAGAGAAAAGAAAGTGATTCCCCCCCAACACCGTGTTCTCACTAGGAGAAATGACGTCACTTCATAACGTTCCCATGGCAACAGGGGAAAATGGCTGCTCTCGTGTGAAGTAAACGCAACATTTTTCAACTTTCTGCTGAGATATATGTGACTTTTTTGCAACGAAAATGCAGGGATTATGAAATCATGCAAGCTCCGCATATTTTGCGCGGAAATCGGCAATTTATGTGGCGAAAGTGCGGCGTATTTGAGAAAAATGCGGCCCCCCGCATAAATATGCAGACTTTGGCTGATTATGTGTTGAATTCTGCGATCGCTTAATCACGTTTTTCTGGAGGGCCTGAAAAATGAAATAAAGAGAGACACCGTGATGACCTGTGCTAGGGACTAGAAGTCAGGACACATCTTGTCAGTCCCCAAACTTTATGAAAGTGTAAAACTACACTACTTCCCTAACTAACCCTCCGCTGCACACACACACACACACACACACACACACACACACACACACACACACATTTTCTTACCGAAGTCTCCGCTGTCCAACGTGATGATCTCCAAATCATCATCGTAGATACCTGGACAGAAAGATACAAAGGTTTTGATTTCTTCACAGTAAAAAAAGTAACTCAAAGTGCTCATATTATGCTTTTTGGCTTTTCCCCCTTTCCTTTATTGTGTTATATATCTTTTTTGTGCATGTTATAGGTTTACAAAGTGAAAAAGCCCAAAGCCCCCCCCAAAGGGACTTACCATCTCCACCAGGAAACACTGTTCACCAACTGCTCCAAACAGCTCTGTTGTAGTCCAGCCTTTACTTCAGAGACACACGTGGTCACTTTGGAACACACGTTATAATGCTCGCCTAGCTGCTAGCAGGGCACGCCCTCATACTCTGCTTCTGACTGGCTAGTAGTCCTTACCTAGGTACTGTCAGGACACGCCCTCATACTCTGCTTCTGACTGGCTAGTAGTCCTTACCTAGGTACTGTCAGGGCACGCCCTCATACTCTGCTTCTGACTGGCTAGTAGTCCTTACCTAGGTACTGTCAGGACACGCCCTCATACTCTGCTTCTGACTGGCTAGTAGTCCTTACCTAGGTACTGTCAGGACACGCCCTCATACTCTGCTCCTGACTGGCTAGTAGTCCTTACCTAGGTACTGTCAGGACACGCCCTCATACTCTGCTTCTAACTGGCTAGTAGTCCTTACCGAGCTACTGAGCATGTGCGACTCCAAATAAAGATGGAACAGAAGTGAGATGTCTCACTCTGTAGCTAAAACAGAGAGCTCAACACACAGGGTGAAAAGAGGAGCTGCAGCAATGTGCACTATGACAAAAACATGGTGTTTTTTTGAAAATTAAACTATTGTAAACCTATTCTGATATAACCTCTAAATACTATTATGAACCTGAAAATGAGCAGAATATGAGCACTTTAAATATTTAAAAGTCCTCTCACGGAGAATGGAGGACTTTCCTCTGGCGGCGTCACCATGGTGATACACGACAGGTGTGCCTCGTTACGCAGACTTACCAAAGTCGTATCGGTAGAAGTTCCAGCTCTCGTAGCGTCCTCCCTGCTGCTGCTCGTCCAATCCCTTTTCTCCATATTTGTCGTATTTCTTCCTGAGGTCTTCGTCCTTCAGAACCTCGTAGGCGCGATTCACCTGCAGGAACTTCTCGTGGGCCGCGGTGTCGCCCTAAAAAAACACAACACTTTTATTCAGGCCTGGGTTAAAATAATAATAAAACATATTTGTGCGAGTGATCTGATATCGATTAATAAAATCCAGATATCGATATTTTTAATACCTGCCTTTTTACCGTGTATGTATAAAGTAATAATACTTTTACTCAAAGATTATTTTTTTTGGACATTTCAGGCCTTTATTGGAGAGGAAAGTTGAAGACATGAAAGGAGAGAGAGAGAGAGGGGGGGGGGCAGCACTTTGCAGTTTTTAAAAAAAATGAATGATCAGGCGCCCGGTTAGCTCAGTTGGTAGAGCGTGCGCCCATATATAGAGGTTTACTCTTGGACGCAGAGGGCCCGGGTTCGGCTCCAACCTGCGGCCCTTTGCTGCATGTCATCCCCCCCCCCCCTCTCACCCCTTTCATGTCTTCTGCTGTCCTATCAAAATAAAGGCTGAAAATGCCCAAAAAATTATCTAGATCTAATGAAGCAGAAACGTCAGATAGTGTCCATAATAACTGGACGTCGGGTTAGATTTTTTTTTTTAGTTTTCAGTGGTTATGAGGAGCAATATGAGAGAGAAATTTGATTACCACTGGTCGTCGTTTAGGTACATTACACCACGTTAAGACTTATAAAGCCCATGAGAACCGCGGAGAGTCAACCCACAGCCGCTCCGCCGCCCTGCTGAAAACGTGCAGCAGAAACGCTTAATGTCAGATAGCGTCCGTAATAACTGGACGTCGGGTTAGATTTTTTGACAGTTTTCAGTGGTTATGAGGAGCAATATGAGAGAGAAATTTGGTGATCATTGATTGTTGTTTAGGTGCATTGGTTATGAGGAGAAATATGTCGTTTATTCACAGGAAAGTTGAAGACATGAAAGGGGAGAGAGAGAGGGGGAGGAATGACATGCAGCAAAGGGCCGCAGGTGGGAATCAAACACTGGGACGCTGCAGCAAGGGCTGAGCCTCAGTACACGGGGCGCACGCTCAACCAGGTGACCTATCCGGACGCCCAAAACTGGTGCATTACCAGTAACTCACCGGGTTTTTGTCGGGGTGCATGGTAAGCGCCAGCTTCTTGAAGGCCTGGCGTATCTCTCTGGTCGTGGCGTCCCTGCTGACTTTCAGCAGCTTGTAGTAGTCCCGGCTCTCCGCCAAAACCGCCGCCAGCAGGACGGCGAGGAGCAGCAGCGGCGCCACAAACTGGACGGGACGAGGCCGCCGAACCCCGAGGACAAACCTGCGCCCCATCACGAGTTCCAGCAGAGGACGAGCGGCTGGAACGCACAGACGCAAACATTATTACCCTTCATTGTTGAGCAGATGAGCGGGTCAATGCCACCATGTTTACTGCTGCATAGTCTGGATTAGAGCCGGGCAACATATCAATATCATATCGACATCGATTACGAGGCTGGATATCGTCTTATATGTTGGATATCGTGATATGACATAAGTGTCTTTTCCTGGTTTTAAAGGCTGCATTACAGTAAAGTCAGTCCCCCCAGAAAAACGTGATTATGCGATCGCATAATTCAATGCATAATCAGCCAAAGTCTGCATATTTACGCGGGGGGGGGCGCATTTTTTTTTAAATAGGCCGCACTTTCGCCGCATAAATTGCCGATTTCCACGCAAAATATGCGGGACTTGCATGATTTCATAATCCCCGCATTTTCGTTGCAAAAAAAGTCACATATATCTCAGCAGGAAGATGAAAAATGTTGCGTTTACTTCACACAAGAGCAGCCATTTTCCCTTGTTGCCATGGGAACGTTATGAAGTGATGTCATTTCTCCTAGTGAGAACACGGTGTTGGGGGAATCACTTTGTTTCCTCTTTTTCATCAAACCGCAGTTTGATGAAATTTCCCACCATTTTTGCAAGTTCCCGCAATTTCATCGCATACAATTGCATAAATATCCCGCATATTCCATCACATTTTTTAAGAAAACGTGCCGCATAATCAAGGATTTTTGCCCGCAACAATCACAAAAAAACTCCGCGTTTTTCTGGAGGGACTGTAAAGTGATGTCATTTTCTGAACTTACCGGACTGTTCTAGCTGTTTACACCCTGTTTCGTTTCCACTTAAGTCATTGTATCCACATTATTGGTGATTATTTATCTCACTGTGTTGATATTTTGTGAAAGCACCAACAGTCAACCGTACAATATCGCCATCGATGCATTTGGTCATAAATATCGTGATATTTGATTTTCTCCATGTCGCCCAGCTCTAGTCTGGATCAACGGAAGTAGCCTACAGTTCCAGGATAATTACCTGGTCGCTACGGGAAACAACAACAAACTTCGAGCTAGCGAGCTACACGCTGAAAAAATGACAATTTAAGAGCATTTGGATCGTGCAACAAGGCCGGTCTGCTCAGTTCTTCCAGGGAATAATTGTAAAGATTTACAAAGAATACGTCGAGGTCATTTCCTCTCTAACTGGGACGTTTTATAAAGAATATGTCGAGGTCATTTCCTCTCTAACTGGGACGTTTTATAAAGAATATGTCGAGGTCATTTCCTCTCTAACTGGGACGTTTTATGAAGAATATGTCGAGGTCATTTCCTCTCTAACTGGGACGTTTTATGAAGAATATGTCGAGGTCATTTCCTCTCTAACTGGGACGTTTTATAAAGAATATGTCGAGGTCATTTCCTCTCTAACTGGGATGTTTTATAAAGAATATGTCGAGGTCATTTCCTCTCTAACTGGGACGTTTTATAAAGAATATGTCGAGGTCATTTCCTCTCTAACTGGGACGTTTTATAAAGACCATGTCGAGGTCATTTCCTCTCTAACTGGGACGTTTTATAAAGAATATGTCGAGGTCATTTCCTCTCTAACTGGGACGTTTTATGAAGAATATGTCGAGGTCATTTCCTCTCTAACTGGGACGTTTTATGAAGAATATGTCGAGGTCATTTCCTCTCTAACTGGGACGTTTTATAAAGACCATGTCGAGGTCATTTCCTCTCAAACTGGGACGTTTTATAAAGAATATGTCGAGGTCATTTCCTCTCTAACTGGGACGTTTTATGAAGAATATGTCGAGGTAATTTCCTCTCTAACTGGGACGTTTTATAAAGAATATGTCGAGGTCATTTCCTCTCTAACTGGGACGTTTTATAAAGAATATGTCGAGGTCATTTCCTCTCTAACTGGGACGTTTTATAAAGAATACGTCGAGGTCATTTCCTCTCTAACTGGGACGTTTTATAAAGAATATGTCGAGGTCATTTCCTCTCTAACTGGGACGTTCTGGGACTGATTGGTGGGACGAAGTACACACGGAGATACACTGGCGAGAGCCGTACAGTAACGTCTGGCAATGCGAGACTAACCGCTGCGTGACGACGAAGGATAATTAGATATATTCCACCCAGCCCTGCAGCCATTACCCTCCTCCAGTCACGATGCTGTGTTTATTAGCATGACATGCAAACATAACTAAAGATAACAAGCCAGCACGGCAGGGCAGAACCTTGTAGTAACTGTATACTGTGTGTTCTACGTTGTTCCCGTGTGTGTCTGAGCGTCCTGGTTGCTTATGTGGCCAGGGTGGATTGGCTCGGAGCATGGGAGTGGCTGGTGGAGTGGCTGCTGCCAACTGGGTCGCATCCCTCCACCTTTATATCCCTGTAACTGGGCCGGCAGTACAGGCTGGCGGCTGGCAGACTTCTTACAACTGGTCCTCCAGCTTTTGTCCCAAGTGATTGTTGCCTGTTTCTTAGCACGTTGAACAAACACCAGCGACGTTGAACACAGTGTGAAAAGCGTCTGTCGTCGGAGTGAACTTCCATGTTTTCTTCCCTGCAACTTGTCCTCATGTTTATTTCCTGGTAGGGAATTACGGTTAATTGTCTGTATTGTTGGTATCTTATTTCTTCTGGTAGGGTAGAGTGGGAGTCAACATGAGGCTTCAGCAGTTTATATTAGACAAAGCAAGAGGGTATCTCCAAAAATTATTCTCTGGCGTTTTAGCCCTGGTTTGTCCTAATGTTCTCTGGTATTTTAGCCCTGCTTTGTCCTAATATTCTCTGGTATTTTAGCTCTGGTTTGTCCTAATGTTCTCTGGTATTTTAGCCCTGCTTTGTCCTAATATTCTCTGGTATTTTAGCTCTGCTTTGTCCTAATATTCTCTGGTATTTTAGCTCTGGTTTGTCCTAATATTCTCTGGCGTTTTAGCCCTGCTTTGTCCTAATATTACCTGGTATTTTAGCCCTGCTTTGTCCTAATATTCTCTGGTATTTTAGCTCTGGTTTGTCCTAATATTACCTGGTATTTTAGCCCTGGTTTGTCCTAATATTCTCTGGTATTTTAGCTCTGGTTTGTCCTAATATTACCTGGTATTTTAGCCCTGGTTTGTCCTAATATTCTCTGGTATTTTAGCCCTGGTTTGTCCTAATATTCTCTGGTATATTAGCTCTGGTTTGTCCTAATATTCTCTGGTATATTAGCTCTGGTGTGTCCTAATATTCTCTGGTATATTAGCTCTGGTTTGTCCTAATATTCTCTGGTATATTAGCTCTGGTTTGTCCTAATATTCTCTGGCGTTTTAGCCCTGCTTTGTCCTAATATTCTCTGGTATTTTAGCTCTGGTTTGTCCTAATATTCTCTGGTATTTTAGCCCTGCTTTGTCCTAATATTCTCTGGTATTTTAGCCCTGGTTTGTCCTAATGTTCTCTGGTATTTTAGCCCTGCTTTGTCCTAATATTCTCTGGTATTTTAGCTCTGGTTTGTCCTAATATTCTCTGGCGTTTTAGCCCTGCTTTGTCCTAATATTACCTGGTATTTTAGCCCTGCTTTGTCCTAATATTCTCTGGTATTTTAGCTCTGGTTTGTCCTAATATTACCTGGTATTTTAGCCCTGGTTTGTCCTAATATTCTCTGGTATTTTAGCTCTGGTTTGTCCTAATATTACCTGGTATTTTAGCCCTGGTTTGTCCTAATATTCTCTGGTATTTTAGCCCTGGTTTGTCCTAATATTCTCTGGTATATTAGCTCTGGTGTGTCCTAATATTCTCTGGTATATTAGCTCTGGTTTGTCCTAATATTCTCTGGTATATTAGCTCTGGTTTGTCCTAATATTCTCTGGTATATTAGCTCTGGTTTGTCCTAATATTCTCTGTCGTTTTAGCCCTGCTTTGGCCTAATATTACCTGGTATTTTAGCCCTGGTTTGTCCTAATATTCTCTGGTATTTTAGCCCTGGTTGGCCTAATATTCTCTGGTATTTTAGCTCTGGTTTGTCCTAATATTCTCTGGTATTTTAGCCCTGCTTTGTCCTAATATTCTCTGGTATTTTAGCCCTGGTTTGCTGGTATTTTACCTAGAGCTGGGCGATTTTTTCATAAAAAACTTGATTTACGATTCGATTTCCCCCCCCCTTCCATTTAAAACAAAATAACTGCGAACTGTAAATATATTTTAAAAATATATATTTATTGTATTTAATTAAAGTGCATCAAATAAACAAAATTGCAAATGCAAACCCTTTCTCTACCTGAAGAGTCACTGTGTGCAACAAAGATTGTTAAACATCCAAATTATTTATACTGGATTTAGATTGAGATAATAAAACCTAAATAAAAAAAATAAAAAAATAAAACAAATCTCCTAATTTTAGCCCTGGTTGGCCTAATATTCTCTGGCATTTTAGCCCTGGTTTGCTGGTATTTTAGCCCTGGTTTGGCCTAATATTCTCTGGTATTTTAGCCCTGGTTGGCCTAATATTCTCTGGTATTTTAGCCCTGGTTTGCTGGTATTTTAGCCCTGGTTTGCTGGTATTTTAGCACTGGTTGGCCTAATATTCTCTGGTATTTTAGCCCTGGTTGGCCTAATATTCTCTGGTATTTTAGCCCTGGTTGGCCTAATATTCTCTGGTATTTTAGCCCTGGTTTGGTGGTATTTTAGCCCTGGTTGGCCTAATATTCTCTGGTATTTTAGCCCTTGTTGTTACAATGTGCTATATAAATAAAGTTGCCTTGCAGTGAACTGTCACAGCTGTTTGAACAAAAGAAACAGAAATAAACTTTGTTCAAGAAAGAAAAGGAAATTGCATTAAAAAAAAAAGGAAAAGCCATGAAAAATGTACATGTAGTTTGTACATAACGCTACTGAACCAGCAGTAAAATAAACAGCTGAACATATTTACAACAAGTAAAAGCACTGTGTTAACAGGAAAATGAAAAACACACTTACAGAACAGAGTTCACCTGGAGATACTGACTCAGGTGTGATGTGTCTTCTCTGCACCTCAAGCTAAGCTAAGCTAACGCTAGCTGTGCGTCCCCCCCAGTCAGCAGCAACTGTAACAACTTGCTAGCTGATTAGCTGATTATCTGATTATCTGATTGTCTTCACGGCGACATTAAGCTATCTGCAGCGTGTTGACGAAGATAAAGCTGACAGTTATCTATCTGTCGTTTACTGACGTTGGAATCTGATCAAACAGCTGCTTGACGTGTCCCAACTTTTGAAAAGCCTGCAGCTGAAGATCCGCCACAGCGTCCGGCTCAGACCGGCACCAAGCTACACGTGGTAACAACACACGCTACTTCCGCTTGGT
>CM042434.1:2369129-2434129 GCA_023631565.1 Gymnocephalus cernua | reverse complement strand
GATGTAGTATGCACACCACGCGCCTGCGTAGAACCTTCCTCCTACTTGTCTATAATATTGATATATTTGCCAGCTCTACCCTGAGGGTCCTTTTAACTACTTTAACCCGTCTGCTTGTCTCTCAGTGGGGACTGAACCGATGACCCTGGGCTCTCCCACCTCCCCGAAGCCGACCCCTGGAGCTCAGTTTCTCCCCGGTTTCCTGATGGGTGACCTGCCCGCTCCAGCGACCCCCCAGCCGCGCCCCTTCAGCCTGTCCACGCCCATCCTCGAGAGCACAGGTACGCCCCGAGGTCAGCAGGGAGACGCGCCCCCTCTGCAGATCAGCCGATTGTTTTTGTTTTTTTCCCTGCCGATTTACGAGTGCATTCTGTCCTCCTTCTTCTTCCTCAGGAGGCGGCGGGGGAAGAGGCTCTGCCCCGCAGCCCGTTGTCCCCACCCCCAAAGATAAGAGCGGAGCCCCTCCTGTTCGCAGTATCCACGATGACCTGGTTACTGTGACGACGCCCCTCAACACACACAGACAGGTTAGTACGCGGGCAGGCAGGCGTTTTTTGGAAACAGTATTCAGACGTTTATGGTGATTAAAATGTGATCAAGGCGGGTTTTTACCATTCATCTACCATTGTAAGGCTGAAGTGCAGCGCCGTTATCTCTGCTCTCTTCAACGCCACCAGAGGTCTTTGACAAAAACAGTAATTTTTCCTCGCAGAACACGGGAGTTGCTGCTCCACCGCTGCCTCCATCGGTTAGTTAACCAGTCCCTCCAGAAAAACGTGATTATGCGATCGCAGAATTCAACGCATAATCAGCCAAAGTCTGCGTATTTATGCGGGGGAGCCGCATCTTTCCAAATACGCCGCACTTTCGCCGCATAAATTGTCGATTTCCGCGCAAAATATGCGGGGCTTGCATGATTTCATAATCCCCGCATTTTCGTTGCAAAAAAAGTCACATATATCTCAGCAGGAAGATGAAAAATGTTGCGTTTACTTCACACAAGAGCAGCCATTTTCCCCTGTTGCCATGGGAACGTTATGAAGTGATGTCATTTCTCCTAGTGAGAACACGGTGTTGGGGGGGGAATCACTTTTTTTTCTCTTTTTCATCAAACCGCAGTTTTTGGAAGTTCCCGCAATTTCATCGCATAAAACAGCATAAATATCCCGCATATTCCATCGCATTTTTTAAGAAAACGTGCCGCATAATCAAGGATTTTTGCCCGCAACAATCACAAAAAAACTGCGTTTTACTGGAGGGACTGAGTAGTTTGTGTTATTGTGTGACTTTGGCGTTAGTTCGGTTAGTTCAGATTCACCAAACTCACACAGCAACACAAACTAACTAACCGACAGAGGCAGCGGTGGAGCAGCAACTCCCGTGTTCTGCGAGGTAAAATGTCTGTTTTTGTCAAAAAGGAGTCTGGTGGCGTTGAAGAGAGCAGAGATAACGGCGTCAGTTCCCCGTCGTAAAGGGCCGTCTGACCTCGGGGATCCGACCAATCGGTCCGACTCTCTTTTATGCCGACGGTCGGCCGTCAGGTTGGGGGTGTCCTTCAGAATAAATGTTGATTCAATGTGAGCATCAAAACTAGCTGAGTGACTTCTCTCAGGGCTCAGGATTGTAGTCGGTCACCAGTAGACGTCTTTAGCAGGTTTTATATTAACGTTTTTTTTTTATCTAAGAAAAGAAAAGTAAACCTTTTCTTGATAAAGGACCCTTAAATCCACATGCTCCTAAGTAGGGCTGCACGATATGAGGACAATATGCGATAACGTTGTTGAATATCGCGATAACGATGTCACTTGTGATAAATAAACATATATTAAAGTGGACTCAGTTCTGCATTTCTGCTGCTTTCGTTATTATTAGTATTCTGCTAAAATACAACACATCGCTTGTTGAGTTTAAAACAAATGAAATCATTTCTAACTTGAATTGAATATAAAAGGCAGCACTAAATAAGAATGACAGTTACATTTTAATGTGCAGTTTTCTACTCATATTTTCTTTCACCTAAAACAAAAAAATCAGTTTTGTGTCTATAGCGATGCGTCGCAGCCTTTCACGATGTGTATATTACGCCGGTTGATAACAAAACGATATATTGTGCAGCCCTAGTACTAAGTCTCTCAGGAAAAACACAGCAAGGCAAGGACATTGTTTAAATATTTCTCTGCGTCTCTCTTCAGTCTTTTCCAGTTATGCAGTCTCCTCTGTCTGCACGAGGGGCCTCGACTCCAGGTACGCACTGATGCTATCACTACTACTACTACTACTACTGTACCTGTTCTACTGCCTACTACTACTACAGTACTACTACAGTAGTTGTGTCAAATGTATGTCTGTAGTTAAATATGCTGCTGTGTAATTGTACTTTTCTGATTGTGCTTGATTTTGCAAAACCTCAGCTGGACCTTTATGATATATCTCCAGATGCATAATTGTTTGTGCAAACAGAAGTTGTGGTTTGAACAAGGTGCACCTTGTGACCTTTAACCCTTGTGTTGTCTCCGGGTCAAATTTGACCCGTTTTTAAAAAAAAAAAATTTGTTTTATTATATCAGAAATATGAGTTTCTTACAACCAAATCTCCCCAAAATAAAACTGATGCATGCATGTACGTTGTATGGAACCCATACAAGATTCTTCGCAGGTAAAATTAATACTTCCATTGAATTTTGGTTGTTTTACTCAATTTTATAGCATTTGGAGAAAAAAAACAACATGTTTACTGACTAAACTTTGACATAAACCAGTCTGTGATCTACTCAACATCCTCTGATCTTAACTATTAGTCAAAATATTACATCATTTGTCTCTATTACTGTCATCTGTCTCCAGGTGTGCAGCAGTCGTGTCTGTCTCCAGCTCAGGTGGATCCTTTCTACAGTCAGGGAGAGTCTCTGTCATCTGACGACCAGCTGGACCAGACCTGGGTCACCGTGTTTGGGTATTTATACTGATAAACATACTACTAAATACTACTAACACTGCTGTACTGCCTAATATACTGTGAGTATACTTAAACTGTGTGTGTGTGTGTGTGTGTGTGTGTGTGTGTGTGTGTGTGTGTGTGTGTGTGTGTGTGTGTGTGTGTGTGTGTGTGTGTGTGTGTGTGTGTGTGTGTGTGTGTAGTTTTCCTCCAGCCTCAGCCTCCTACATCCTGCTGCAGTTCGCTCAGTACGGAAACGTCCTCAAACACACGGTGAGAGACACACACACACACTCTCACACACACTCTCACAGACCGATCGAGTGTAGCGCTGGGTACCAAATTGAATACTTTTCAGGCACCAATCAGCACGCAGCATGCTTCTACAAGATCTAATAATGTCTGTGATTGGCTGTCTACACAGAGACGCACTCACGAAGTCGGAGATGACGTATAAATTAAAAGATTTGTGCCCTAATGTTGTAATTTCATTTTGTTTATAAAGTTGGAATTGAAAAAATATAAAATATTTTAAATACAAATGTTCCCACTATTTTCTAAATGTAGTTCATGAATGAAAAAGAGAAGAGCGCACGGATATGGGATCAGTACTTCCTCCACAGCGCTGCGGAGGAAGGTCTGGCTAGTCACATAAATTCCTGGATTCCGGCATTTCTTTAAACCAATCACAATCGTCGTGGGCGGGGCTAAGCTCCGGACGGAGCCACGGTGCCTCTGCTAAATAGCCTCAGGAAGGAACTTGTTTTGGTGGAACATGTGTACGTTCAAAAGTAGTTTTTAGTCGTGCAACAGAGAACTCAGATTGGACAGATAGTCTAGCTAGCTGTCTGGATTTACCCTGCAGAGATCTGAGGAGCAGTTAACCAGAGTCCTCACAAATCAGCCGGAGGTTAGAACGCCAACACGGAGACAGAGGAAGGGGGACGCACATCCGGCGGATTTTCAAGCGACAATCCCGGCATTGAAACCTCGTCTATATAAACCAGGGCTGTCAAACTCAGTTTCCCAGAGGGCCACATTGGAAAATGAGCTCCCAGCTGGACGTGCCTGGACCACCTCCCTAGGGAGGCGCCCAGGGGGCATCCTCACCAGATGCCCGAACCACCTCAACTGGCTCCTTTCGGCATGACATCTAATGATATACAGTAAAATATTAAAATGACTGCTGCTTGTTTTGTTTTTCTTTTGTATGTAACGCGTCTTTGAGGACTTTAGAAAGCGCTATGTAAGTGTTACGTATTGTTATTGTCCAATCGGAGTCCCTTTGTGGGTCCTGCAGCCCGTGTGGAGAACTGACGGATGTATTGGTGATTTCTCCACAGATGGCGTCTCCCGGTAACTGGATGCACCTTCAGTATCAGTCCAGGCTTCAGGCCAGGAAAGCTCTGTCCAAAGATGGAAAAGTGTTCGGCGACGCCATCATGGTGGGAGTCAAGCCCTGCATAGACAAGGTCAGTTCCCGCTCTCTGCCGCCTGATTGGTCCGCCACATCAGTCGAGTCTGAGCCCAGTTTGAAGCCTTTTCTTTCTCTTTCTCAGAGCGTGATGGACAGCAGCGCGGCCGTCTCGCCCCCCTTCTCGACCTCCTTCTCCTCCTCCCCCGCCTTCCCCTCCACGCCTCGCTCCGCCATCAGGCCGCTCAGCGCCGCCTACAGGAGCTCCGCCAGCGACTACCAGGTGTGACCTCTGACCTCGGATGCCGCTGTGTGAAAATCTTTAACTGTACATTTTTGGTTGACTTGAAGAAATAAATCTGTGCGTTTCTGTCTGTAGGTGTTAGCAGACAGACAGACACCCAAGAAGGATGAAAGTTTGGTTTCCAAAGCGATGGAGTACATGTTTGGCTGGTGACACAATGAATCATGGGATACCTGAAGCCTCCATGGACAGACGATGAACTGATTCACTACACTGTGTGTATGTATGCGTGTGTAAGAGAGAGAGAGTGTGTGTCTGCTGAGGTGGAGGATAATGCTGTCTTTTATTGTATAATCAGTATTTTTTTAATGTTTTCACCTCAATAAAGTTTTTTTGTCCAGTTTGTAGTGAAGCAGACGTTTAATTGTGCGTGCGGTTCTCTGAGCGGCCACACGGTCGCCTCTACAAAGTGCTGTCACGTCCTCCATGTTTCCATGGCGTAGCCAAACGTTCAAACTTCTCAGTCAGGTGGAGTTGAGGTGTGAACCGTGTGCAGATCAGACGGGTACGTACGTCCACACGCCAAACTGGAGAGACCGTTTCTATAAGGTGTCAAAATCAACTTCCCAGAGGGCCACGCTGGAAAATAGGAATCGCATCAAGGGCCGGACATGTAGAGTTTATTGACGTGCTTTTATTTAATCGAAAAGGTCAAATATCTCGTGTCGTATAGTCTCTTTACAGTCTGGTCGACATAAAGTCCTAAAGAAGTCAGGAAAAAGTTCCTCAGCCATCATAGAAATAGTTAATATAGTTTCATAGTTTTTCTACTTTGCACAATTTAAAATGACAAATAAAACAAAAATACGTGCACGCGTACAGTGCACGGAGAGGCAGAAACCCCAATGGACTTATTTATCACCTTTAATAATGGTGAAATTAAAAAACAATCACTGCAGACTCGGATGTGAAAGGTGTGTGTGTGTGTGTGTGTGTGTGTGTGTGTGTGTGACTACCTGCATAGCTGCTGTGAGTCCCACAAGTTGTAAACATTCGAGGCTCAGCCCAAACCTTTAGGGGTCCCCCAGGGAGGTTCCTGGCAGCTATATGCATTATTTTTTTTTAAGCCATTTGAGATATTATAATGCCTCAACACATGTACATCATTAGGGAAAAACATGATTGATCGTTGCCATGGGAAATAACCCTAGAGAGCCTACATCCTATATTTACCATTTATTCATTTTCAAATGTCGTTATCATTCTACTACTGAGATCTGGTAATTAGTCTGGAACATCCGCGCCTCCATTGACCAGCCTCCTCCGACACACTGCTGTTCCTCAAACAAGTAGTGTGGACAATAGTCTCGCTTTGCCAGACCCTCCTCCAAAGCGCTGCGAAGGAGGGTCTGGCTGCTCCACGTAGCATTCTGGGAATGGAGGAAAACGTGCTCTGGTTCAATGGCATTTCTTTAAAGCAGCGGTGTCAAAATCAACTTCCCAGAAGGCCACACTGGAAAATAAGAATCACATCAAGGTGCCGGACATGTAGAGTTTATTGACGTGCTTTTATTTAATCGAAAAAGGTCAAATATCTCGTGTCATATAGTCTCTTTACAGTCTGGTCGACATAAAGTCCTAAAGAAGTCAGGAAAAAGTTCCTCAGCCATCATAATAAACGTCGGAAAAAGTTACAAAAACTTAGGCAAACGTGACAAAAAATTGTTGGACCAAAATGTATTGTGAAACTAAATTGATATGCGGGCCAGATCATAATCTGCGAGTGGCCAGATTTGGCCCGAGGGGCCTTGAGTTTGACACGTGCTTTAAACCAATCAGAATCGTCTTGGGCGCACAGAGCCGCCGCTAAATAGTCGCGGCAACAGAAAACTCCGATTGGACAGATGGTCTAGCTAGCTGTCTGGATCTACCCTGCAGAGATCTGAGGAGCGAGACCCATATAACACAAAAGTGCTAATAATAACTGTATGTTACTGCAGCTTTCACAACTGTTGATGCACGGGGCATCCGTGTTGGATTTTTAACTCTGGGTACTCGAGTTCTGAGCTCGCAAATCCAAGGTCAGGGGGCGTGTTTATGACTTTGACCTCGGAGAGTCCGAGTTGAAACGCACTGCTACCTGACGAGTGATGGCTTGGACAGTCAAGTCAAGTCATTTCAACCATATGCACTGTATATAGGAGCCTATATATGGACCAAAGTGGTGTTACACATTTAAATGTATATAAAAACGACATTTTAGACGGGCTACATTTAGTGCACACACATTATAGAATTTTTATTTTTTTATTTTTTATTTATCCTTTATTTAACCAGGAGAAGCCCATTGAGATTAAAAATCTCTTTTGCAAGGGAGACCTGGCCAAGATAGGCAGCTCAATTACATCACATCATTACATACATACAAAGACGCAACAAAACATAAAAATAAAGACTTAAAGAAAAGAATTAATAGAAACAATTTGAAAGCCAATTATGCACTTACAAGGAAATCACAATTAAAAACATTGACATGTGAGGGAGTTCAACTCAAAACACCTCGTTCTTATCTTAAAAACACTCAAAGGAATCAATTTACTGAGTTTTAAGTTATTCTGCAACAAATTCCATGTAAAGGGAGCAGAATAAACAAAGGCCTTTTTACCCAGCTCAGTATTTACATGTGGGACAGAAAGCAAGACAACAGCCTGAGAACGGAGAGAATAATGACCAGCACTTTTTTTTTCCATAAGAAGTGAACATAAATAGGATGGAAGCACACCAAGAATAGCCTTATATATATAAATGTGTACCAATGACAAAGCCTCCGCCACCCTACACGAGAGTACAGCTCACAGTGGTGGGTGCGAGCTTTACAATTAGTAATAAATCTCAGCGATGCATGATAGGCTGCGTCAATCATATGAAGGCATTGATTGACGCAGCCTATGACACATGCCTTTGGTGTGGGAGACCCGGGTTCGATTCCCACTGCGATACACCAACCAATGTGTCCCTGAGCAAGACACTTAACCACTAGTTGCTCCAGAGGCGTGCGACCTCTGATATATAGCAATTGTAAGTCGCTTTGGATAAAAGCATCAGCTAAATGACATGTAATGTAATGTAACAGATGAAGACTATACATGATGTGCAATTACTACTTAAAGTAGAGCATTTAAGACAGACAAGGGACAGGACAGACAACAGACAGGGCATAAGTAGACTTGTAACATAGCCCTGATTGTTACAGGTTAGGTTCACTGTGAGGTGAAGGTAGAATATATAGAATTTAGCAGCAGAGGAAAAACAAGTGCAGGAGCGCGAGCCTCAATATCGTCTTTCATTTCGGAAATCTCTCACCAGTTGACCTCTCTCCTAGTAGCTAATTAGCTCTGGTGTACCTTATGCCAGCACCATATGGTCTCCTCAGCCCCCACTCTACTGTTACAGCATGAAGTCAGGGGGGGGGATAAATGACCAGAACAGGCCTCGCAGCCCACACTGCATGCACAACAGAAGGCCAGGAGAAAGAGAGGAGGAGGAGGGGAGGAGGAGGGGGGGCTTCGGCTGAGCTTATGCGTGACCCTCCGGTCGTAAAGGTCGTTTTAACCCGTGTGATTAGGAGAACCACTTTATCTAAAAGACAGGGTTCTCCGTGCCATTATAAGGGTTAGGTGCGGCACCCGAGATGTTTTTGGGCCGCACCTTGATGCCGAATGAATGTAACTAGAAGACTTTTCTCAGATCTAATGATTGTAGTTTGATTTATTTAGCTTTCAGTTTTTGTTTTTGAGCTTTTTGAGTCATATGTTTATTATCTGCTCTAGCTTTTCCAACGTTGTAGACAACAGAGACGGTGATAACGGTCCAAAATGATGTGAAAAAGAGACACAAACCGACTACGAAAGACCACACAGAGACTCAAAACATCCCCAAATAAATATATAACGAGCACAAATGTTGGCATGTTGCAGAATGGTACATTTGTTATTTCTATCTGTTAATTGTCTGTCCTGGAGGAGGGATCCCTCCTCGGTTTCCAAAAAAAAAAAACTTTGACAGCAAAGTAAATCCCCAAACTTATCCAGATGCACTTCTTAAAGCAGCCCCAGATATACTCATTCAGTCCAAGCATGCTAATTCCACTTCCTGTTTTGCTAAACTGCTTATTTTTAGTTACTATGGACACCATGTAATCCTGTTAAATATCTTTTTTTTTATTGTCATACCTGCCCAGGGACTACAGGTGGAAATTGTTGCTATAACCTGGTCCAAGACATATTTTTCTTGTATTACAAGTTTATTTGTGCATTGCCCCTGTTTCAAATAAATACATTTCCATTCCTGCTTTGCGGTTTATGGATTTTTAAAGACACATTAGTTAAGCCTTGTGTAATACTTGTTATGTGAGCAGGATGGAGGAACACCAGCCATACTGCAGTGGAAGTAACAAGAGGGGACCGTTCGTTTCAAGCTGTGGCACCCAGGTTGTGGAATGCCTTGCCTCCTTCCACACGCTGTTTGGACTGTGTGGAAAATTTTAAAACCCAGTTAAAAACCCTTCTTTTTAAAGAGGCTTTTAACTAGACTGTAGGGTGGCTAGGCCGGTCTAATGCGTACTTTTGTCCTTTTGATTAGGCACTGCAATGGTTTTCATAAATGTTGTGTATTCTCCCTTTTGTTGTGAAGCACTTTGTGATTTTTATCTGTGAAATGTGCTATAGAAATAAATTTTACTTACTTACTTTACTTAGTACATCTGGTCCTGTATACAAATTACATTGAGGTACTTGTACTGTAGGCTACTTGAGTATTAAGTCAGGTTTTGAATGCAGGACTTTTACTTGCAGTGTAGTATTTTTAAAGTGTGATATTACTTTTACTAATGATCTTAATATTTCTTCCACCACTTGGGTATTAGTTATTTTACTTAACTTTAAGTCAAGGATTTGAATACTTCTTCCACCACTATGGAATGCCATTTTATTCAGAATTAAATAAATGAATAAATACATGAATAAATAAATAAATATGCCTTTGAAATACATCATGAAATAAATAAATGAGGCAATAAATACATAAACAATGAAATAAATGTAATTATTTCATGGTACTTTTATTTCATAAGTCCACATTTACTTATTTCAAGAGACTTTTATTTTGTATATCCACGTTTATTTATTTCAAGAGACTTTTATTTTGTATATCCACATTTATTTATTTCAAGAGACTTTTATTTCAAGAGACTTTTATTTGATAAGTCCACATTTATTTATTTCAAGAGACTTTTATTTTGTATATCCACGTTTATTTATTTCAAGAGACTTTTATTTTGTATATCCACATTTATTTATTTCAAGAGACTTTTATTTTGTATATCCACATTTATTTATTTCAAGAGACTTTTATTTCATGATGCTTTTATTTCATAAGTCCACATTTATTTATTTCAAGAGACTTTTATTTCATAAGTCCACATTTATTTATTTCAAGAAACTTTTATTTTGTATATCCACATGTATTTATTTCAAGAGACTTTTATTTCATGGTACTTTTATTTCATAAGTCCACATTTATTTATTTCAAGAGACTTTTATTTTGTATATCCACATTTATTTATTTCCATGGACTTTTATTTCCTAATGCCACATTTATTTATTTCATTATTTATGTATTTATTGCCTCATTTATTTATTTCATGATGTATTTCAAAGACATATTTTTTTATTCATGTATTTATTCATTTATTTATGTATTTATTCATTTATTTAAGTATGTATTTATTTATTTAATTCTGAATAAAACGGCATCCCATAGATTGGTTTCATGTGTCATCAAATAGCTGCTTTTTCTACACCAATCCGAGATGAAGAGAAATATCGCGAGATTTGTCCAACAGACCGCTGGCGTGGGGGGGTTACAGAGGCTGATATCTCGCGTTACTTGGGTACTCCGTGTCTCATTCCACCACGGTCAAGCCTGCCGGTAGAGTTCCTGTTCTTCAGCTCCACAGTAATCATTTCATTTGGAAACTTGAAACGGAATTTATATTTATAACCAAACGTCGTTTTATTTATTTAAAGTAAACGTAACCGTCTTAACTAATTTCACAGGTAACCGTTGGTTCAATATCGTAATTTTGTACAGAAACGGGACTTTAACAGCAAGAGCCGATTTCGTGCTAACAAAGAAAGAAAATCCTTTCTCTTCACAAATAATCCCCATTACTCTCTTTTAGTTATGAGTCATGTGGTCGTTGATCATCCACACGGTCTAGATCAGCAGGTGAGTACTTTTTAATGCTTAACTTCGTTGTTTTTCTCATTAAAAAAGTGGTTATTTTCCGTTACGCACATGTAGTTTCGACAGAGAAAGACGCTAGCTTAGCTAGCGTCGTTAGCTTTTCGGCTAACCTAAGCTAACGGCTGCGACTGCTAAAATGGAGGCGGTGACGTCGCGGTGGAGAACGGTTGGGATGGCGGAACGCGTCACTACGCTGGACTAACGAACGTTCTATTTACTGTAACACGGCTAACACGAGTCTTAAACCGGACTAAATGTATGTAATTCACATATCGTGGACTTTGTATTTAAATGAGAGGAAATGCACGAGGTTAGCCAACGTTGTGACGATGCTGCCGGTGCTCCTACGACGTTAGCCGGCTCGCGTGAGGCCTGCTCAGCCTGAAACGTGGCGCAGGAAAAAATGCTGGCAGCTTGGTTTTTTTTTTTAGCCACCATTAATGTTTCTGAAATGTGACGTGACGCTCTCGAGGTAATACATAATTTAAGGGATTTTATTAATTTGGATGTGACATTTCTCTGCAAGTATCAATGCATGTTGTTTAATTTATTTGTTTAAATCTGTCGGTATTTCCGCGTTGGATGGTCAGAGACTAAATGGCTGTGATGGGTAAATTAGGTTCATCCTCAAGAGAGATATTATTTTCCACAGGAGGTGCATGCATAAGTCAATGCCTTGTAGATTAAACTACCCCGCAGCTATACTTAAAATGCGCACAACCTTCAACATGTACAGCGGTACAATGCAGCATACACGTTAACGCTTCAGGGATATTAATCCAGAAACATGAGAGATTATATGACGACGCTGACGGGGAACATTTTACCGCACAATCAAGACTTTTACTTACACGTTTTGCTGACAATACGTGCGTACGTCAGTAACGTTTAGTGAATGCAGGTCTTTGAGTTGCAGTGGAGTATTTTCACAGTGTAGTATTACCACTTTCACTTGTGTAAAGACTCTATATACTCGTACGCAAGTAAGCATTGTCATGTTTTTACCGTCAAAGACAAAATGGCTGTGTCATGCCATGTTGATTGTTAGAGAAATTAGATAATTTGTCCTGGCTGATTGTAGTATCTTGTGTAAAAGTGTAATATTGTTGCATGGGTACAAATAAATAGCCGGGCCTATCCTAAAAGAGGGGATTCTTTTCCACATTGGGTGCAATTACACAAAGAAGTAATGCAGGATATATGGTTCTGCGTTATATCTACGCTGTGGCTACACACGTACGTAAGTGGAGTCTCATACCCTACGCCGTAGCCTGACATGCACCTCTCAATTTTTTTTTACCTGCGCGTCGTGGTGACGCACATCGCTCAACCGTGGCTTGGTAGGGTTGCATTTCCTGGTTCTCCTTCTCCATAAACAACATGAAATCAAGGAGGGGGTTAACTTCTGCTGATACACATTTCCCACAGTGGTCAGAATGTACAGAGGAGACACTTTGAGTCACTACTCACTCTGAAGATAATCACCGTCGCTCACTCTACCACACACATACATGCCAGCCCTGCTATTCTCTTAAAGACGCACCAACGCACAAGTATAACCTTCAGGACGCGTACGTAGGCTACGACGAGAGCTCTTCGTGAAGCCTCCGCAGAACCATAAATCACGCCAAGACATACGGATCTATACAAAGATGGATTGACAATTACACGCCACACATTGGACTTCTTTAAGGCTTTTTTTACTAAGCAAAAAGGTGGTTGTTTAAACTGAAGTGCAAGTTGGAGAGTTGCTTAAGCTAGTTAATAAATTGTCATGTTATTTCAGCGCTAGTCAGTGTGTTTTCACCCTCTACGTAGTTAATGTTTACCTGATTGCATCATTGAAATATTCCATTTGTTTCTCCGTAGCTTGCTGCCCTAGACTTGAACTCTGCTGACGGACAAGGCGGAGGAACTGGCAGTAAGTAATAAAGCGTAATTATACTTCAATATGTCAAAGTAATGATTGATTACGTTATCCTCTGTATCGTCCATGTAATTGTTTTTACAATTTGGTACTTTTGTATTGATGACTAGGCCTGCACGATTCGGGGGAAAAATATGAATCACGTTTTTTTAGCTTAGAATTGATATCACGATTCTCTGCCACAAATTTGTTTTCTCACGAAGTGTAATTTATTGCACACATGGACCATGACAAAACAAATTGGCAGTAGGCTACCAAAAATAGTGACATATTGAACTAAATATGGCCCTGATACAGGCTCAATCTGGACTAAATATGGCCCTGATACAGGCTCTATCTGGACTAAATATGGCCCTGATACAGGCTCAATATGGACTAAATATGGCCCTGATACAGGCTCTATCTGGACTAAATATGGCCCTGATACAGGCTCTATCTGGACTAAATATGGCCCTGATACAGGCTCTATCTAGACTAAACATGGCCCTGATACAGGCTCTATCTGAACTAAATATGGCCCTGATACAGACTCTATCTGGACTAAACATGGCCCTGATACAGACTCTATCTGGACTAAATATGGCCCTGATACAGGCTCCGTCTGAACTCCTTCAACATGTCTTTACATAATTAAAACATGTCAATGTCAAATGCTTTCATTAAATTAATTGAAGGAGAGAGAAAATGATTTATCGTGCAGGCCCGTTGATGATTACATTCAATTTACGTGTGTATTGTAAACCAGTGTTTTCGACAGCTTTATTGGAAGGTTTGTCTATAGTAAGTGATTTTTCTTTGAGCAAAGGTTCCTCTGTGTAGCTTAGAGATGTTAACCGACGATAAGAATTTTAACGACCTGCCCTCCCCCACTCAGTCACATGGAACAAAAAAAGGAAGATGTGGCGGAGAAAGGCTCAGACATACACGCCACGGACCGCTGTGGACTTGTGCCGGTCGGTCAAGTGGTTCCACGACAGTTGCTGCATGTGTCCACGGCAGTGCACGCACATTTGTGGCTCCGCGGCCGGTACAAGTCCGCAGCTGTACGCTGAAAGTATCACCAAGCCTCCTAGACGGGTGAACTGGGACTCAGTTTCGGCTAGCGGTTAATGATCAGTTACCGAGGGTCAGAAATAAAATCTAAATTGGCATCCCTAGTATAGCTTCTTTAGATGATGAATAATGCCAGTCTTACCTGTTCAAAATTTGTTTAATTGTAAATGGCACATTACTTGTTTGTTTTCCTCCACAGGGCGTTACATTCCACCTCACTTGAGAAACAAAGATGCACCAAAAAACGGTAAGTTTGATCTAACGCTCTGACTGAGCCACGGTCAGACCATCAGCACACGTCTGACTCGTGGTGGTCTTCGTGTTAAAAGCCCGTCAGAGCATAGTAGAAACACAATTGGTGAGGCATTAATATGTATAGGGCTGTACTGAATGTACATTCGAAAGCTTTCTGGTGAGTTTCCAAATTTCCAAATCCTTGGAACAAAACACTCAATTTGAATTAAGTGATTAATCTGTCTTTTTAAAAAAAAAAAATGTAATCAACTTTGTTTACTGTAGTCAGTTTAGCTTCCAAACAACTGTCTACGCTAACCTGCAGCGCCGGATTTTCAAAATAAAACGGGCACAGCAGCGCCTCCTAACTGCTCCGCTGGATTAGTGACATTGCCAGGCTAAAATCCATCCATCCATTGGGTTGCGGGGGGAGCAGCTCCAGCAGGGGACCCCAAACTTCCCTTTCCCGAGCCACATTAACCAGCTCTGACTGGGGGATCCCGAGGCGTTCCCAGGCCAGGTTGGAGATGTAATCCCTCCACCTAGTCCTGGGTCTTCGCAGAGGCCTCCTCCCAGCTGGATGGGCCTGGAACACCTCCCCATAATCAAAAGTGCCCTAGCTAACAGCTTGGTCAAGTGGGGTTGTTATTACTTGCCCGATGTGACTGTTTACTTGCCCGTTGGGCGAGGATACATGATAGCAGCCTTTATAGTGCGTTCCATTTGTACTCTGACAACCTTGCAGTAGCCAGAGTTCAAAATCCAACGTAGCTGCCCCCTGTGTCAACAGTTGTGAAAGCTGCAGTAACATAAAGTTATTGGCACTTCTTCTGTCTTCATTTGCGTCTCACTAAATCAGTCGCTCACACAGACAAGTTCAACTTCCATCTGTGGACATGTTGTTGCGCAGTTTACATGCACAAAAAAACAGCGTAATGCGTCGTTATAAACTGGCAATGCCAACAATGGCTAACCTGGCTAGAGCTAATGAAAACGACGAAAATACGACTTGTCAATGGAACGCAGTCAACTCGGGTGTGACGTCATTTCCAGCTCCGGTTTCCGAGTCCCGAGGTAAATGGACTGCACTATTATTGTTGAACCCTGTAAACAAACTGTTCAGTACAGCCCTAAATATTTGTTTTCCAGTCCAGAAAAAAGATGGTGGATCTGCAGTGTTTTTGCAGCTTTATATACCATATGACTGTTGAGGACATTAGTCTTAAGTTTTACAAGTGCACAGAATGAGGACAGAGAGCCATGTCAACTGGGGTGTCTGTGCAGGAAAGCTTATTTTTGGATAGGATAAAGTAGGCCAAGTGGTACTGTAAAATGTCTGCCACCCCAGATTGATCATAAGAACTATTTCAGTAACTTAGTTTATTCTTGTTACGTGTGAACAAGGTTTTTCTTCCTTCTGTACCTCCTTAACGGCGTTTAGTCAAGACGCATGATGTGCCTGGCATCATTGGCCAGATAGTTTTACATAAAAAATAAATATATACATTTGAATAATGTTACTGTGTCATTGCACACATGAAGTTTTTCTCGTTTTGCTGTTTTCTTATTCCACAGCAGGAAATGCTTATTCCGCTGGTAGACAGTACGGTTATTCAGTGGCACCAGTAAATCTCTGTAAGTCCCTTCTGTCTGCTTTCGCTGAGGGCAACCTGCATTTCCAGATGCATGAAATAGCCGTTTTACACACCAGCAAAGCCAGTGCGAAGGGGCGAGAGTTACAGCTTTACACTGGGCTTATGACTGATTGATGTGCTTCTCTCTGCTGGGATGCTTGCATTCAAAATGAGAAATATGTTACACGTAAAGGGCAATTTGATGTAAGCATATGCTTGCTGGTTTTAATGCTTTTCTTATCTATAGTGAGTTTAATTTTTAATCGATTGAAACTATATTAAAATGTGTTTTTCCCACTGTACATGCAAGCCCATATTTCACTTCCAATGTCCCCCAAGTTTCTTCTAAGTACCCACAACCGTGGCAGTCGGTGTCGGCAAAAGCCACAGAAATAAATATACTGCTGAATGGGATGACTGTACTATTGGTTACTATTAGTGTAAAGCCCAACGCTCATAATGCATGAGCCAGTAATTATGGGTCAGTCTTTTTATAGCCTGCTTCCTGACCTTTGCTCAGGTTACCCATTACTGACCTCTCGCGTTTGTCAAAGCTTGCAAATGAAGTTGCTTATGATGCATGGTGACGGTGCCTTCAAGAGTCCACACGCTGCATCTCTCGTGGATCGCTTACTAATAATTAGACAAGAAATAACTGATGTATTGGGGCTCACAAATTCGCAATTATTTAACACGATAACATATTGCCTTTTGAATAGATGTTGCATTTAGTAAACTTGAATTCCCCTTAATTACACAGGACAAAATGAGTTTACTTGCATATTGTTTGTGATTGATAGGAGCCGAAATCGCCATCAAAATTTGATTAATTGCACAGCTCTATGATGTATGCATTGTGTACCCATTGTTGACTGTACTAACTGCTGTTAGTTGCAGTCATTTAATTAAAGTAGGTGTTTTATTTAGCGAAGAAACGGAGCATTGCAGTGACTCAATCCCACACCAGTCTCTGTTCTTCTTCCTGAATTGTTGGGAGACCTTGTAGGTTTTTTGCGTCTGCCCACAGCAGCCTATTGAAAAGTAGTAAGTGGGGTTGTAGACCACTTTGCAGAGAACCTGAATGTATGCAGGCTTTTGGTCCAACAACTTGCACTCCAGTTCATTCTTCTGATTTAGATAACTTTGGAATCAACTGGTGCACTCGGTGGTGAAAGAGGAACCTGGGTATAGTCACCTCGTTGGCACATGATTAAATACTCCTGACTTGTAGCGTCTGAAAGAGTGATTATCAGGTGTTCTCCTTGGCCTTTTTCTTTGTCATTTGTAACTTCGAGGCATGTTTTAGCTGGCATGCACTGCATTTAATGTGCCTTTTTTTATTTTTCTAGGCGAGCAAACTGTCCAAGCTAATTTATAACCTAAGTATAGCTCTTGGGTATAAGAAGTCAAGGGAATCTTGCAACATGTAGTCTTTGATGAGCTCCCTTGGGGAGATGCACGAGCATCTCCAGAATATGCAGTTAATTTGCCGTCTGGAGTGTGACACACCTGGCGGCGTGATTTTTAAAAAGAGCGCATCAAGAACCCACCTGGAGTATGTGAGACTGTGCTCGGGGATATATTCTCCTTCCAAGCGTTGTCGTATTCACCGAACGATCTTGTAGCTCATAAACGGTTTGAAATTCCCAAAGTATGCGCTGTTAATACAGTTGAACTTGTCAGTCATTAATGTGTTTTTTTTAGCCTTTAAAATCCTTTAGTTACATGTTGATGTTTTCTTGTAGAGATTGAAGCTAGAGACGCATCTATAGATTTGTGCGTGTGTGCCAGTGTGAAGCGTTACAAGGCTTTCCCGTTGTGCTTTACTCGAAGGGGGCACCATGACGGACGCATTTACTTGTACTACTTGTTTATACCAGGTATAAATTCTTTAAAGCGAGGCTAATCACAGATGACATCGGTGTGCTCGGTCTGCCCCTTGATGCCGCTGTGGGACATCAGCTACTTAACGAGCCGTACCATGGCAGCCCCATTGCTGTTCTAAGCTGGGTTGTTGCGGTTAATATCCCATATGAGGTCTGTGGGTACAGACAAGTCATCTTACCCAAATAAAGAAGCCCATGTCTGGGTGTTTTAAGGTTCTATTAATTTTACCTAAAACCTTCGACTTGCTTTGCACTTTTTTTCCAACTTTTCATACAAAAGCACAACATTACTTGTGACAAATGATGCTTTTCTTTTCATAATTAAGAGCACTTTCAGACCAGGCTTTAGTCGACTATGAAGTTGTTTGCATCCCAGCTATTAAGGCTAACAACAGCCAGTCACTTTAAGAGAGACTAACGGCTAGTTAGGACTTTAAGATCAGCCAAATGTGTACTTGCTTACTGACACATAAGTGAAATGCAGCATTATGCTCTTACTCACAAGCCTGTTCTGTTCTGTTTTTTGTTTTTTTTATTCATTTGTCTTCCAACGAAGATTCACCTGGATGGGACGGTGGACGCAGCAATGGATTTGTGAATGGGTACCACGACAACCGCACAAATGGGGGCTTTGGAGGGCGAGGACCCCCTCGCAATGATAGAGGTGGGCGTGGCGCCTACCGTGGTAACAGGGGTGGAGGCTCGTTTAATCAACCATTACAAAATGCAGGTGGGGAAACCCTGTCGTGCCATGAAATGTCTAACGATAGCCCCGGTTTCTAGAGTTAACGACGGCCCTCCCCACCCTTGTTTTTTTTTTTTTTTTTTTTACAATATCAGAACGCTGTTACTCTGCATATGCATAAAGGATTCTCAGTTATAAATAACAATAGCTGTGCACTGGGGAATGATCTTTGCTCCGCTTTTTGGTGAGAAAGTGGCGGCAGCTGATTTTGCAAAAAGAAAATTGTCACTGAGCGACTTCTTATCCGTTCATTACAGGGTTCAGTGGTGGTGAAGGCAACTGGGGAGGAGCTCCAAGGGATGCTGCCTACAACAGCTTTGGCGGACGCAACGATCAAAGGTCAAAGTCCACCTTCTTCAATGAACGTGGAGCCGGCTCAAGGGGAAGGTGTGTACAACTGTTACATTTAATTATATACTGTCTGCTATACTGTCTTCCAATAAAATCTGAATGAGTGTCTTTTAATTTAGAAGTTCTCTTCTATGACAATCAGCATTTCATTTGCTGTAGTTGTACTTTAAATATAGCTTCTTTCTTTTTTTTTTTAGCAGAGGTGATAAACCTAACCAGTATGTTTGTTTGGTCAAACTTGACTAAGCCCCTTTAAGTCGTCTTACCTTGCACAACAGCCGGATTCTTGGGAAATCCATCTTGTCGGGCTTAAGATATTGCGCTTGTGTTTGAACCACCGACTGGGTGATTGATCGTTCAACGACCGTAATGGCGGCTCTTACTGATTTTATTTTATTAGCATCCCCGTTAGCTGATGCAGAACATTAGCTACTCTTCCTGGGGTCCACACAACACAGAAAACATGACAACAGATGAGACGTTTTCAGACTAAACAGCCACATTATATAGAAGTAAGAGCAGTCTAACTAGCATTATGCTTTCTTGCAAATATAACTATACATATTCCTCTTCATATACTCTTTTATACATATTACACTAAATACATAAGCACTTAAAGATGATAGGCAAGAATACCTGGAGAATATTTATTCATTCATTCATTCATTCAAAGAACGACTTTCCAAACTTTCGATGACGGCTTCTCTGATGGTTCTGTGTAACAAACCGTTGGATGCATTAGGTCAGAAGTCTTCCTAGGGCTGGGCAATATATCTATATCGTGATACGAGACTAGATTTTGGATATCGTGATACGACATAAGTGTCTTTTCCTGGTTTTAAAGGCTGCATTACAGTAACATGATGTACTTTTCTGAACCTACCAGACTGTTCTAGCTATTCTATTATTTACCTTTTCCCCACTTAGACATTATGTCCACATTACTGATGATTATTTATCTAAAATCTAAGTGTGAAGATATTTTGTTAAAGCACCAGTTGTCAACCCTAGAATATCGCCGCAATATCGATATCGATGTATTTGGTCAAGATATATCGTGTTATCTGATTTTTCTCCTTATCGCCCAGCCCTAATTAATAGGCAAATACTGTTATGTTAACTCCACTATTAAACTTACCGCGTGCATGTGTACAGATATGAGCGTGGGGGCTTTTCTGGTGGCGGAAACAACCGCTGGTCAGAAGAATCTAGAGAGGAGGATTGGTCCAAGCTCTCCGCTCCCAACGAGCGCCTGGAAGGGTAAGATGGACACATTTCGTTGACAAATAACAAAACGATAACGACCATCTTTGCATCTGAGTCTAACTTTTGCTAAACCTTATCTTCTAGTGAGCTTTTCGCTGCAAGCAACACTGGGATAAACTTTGAGAAGTATGATGATATTCCCGTGGATGCCACTGGAAACAACTGCCCGCCACACATTGAAAGCGTATGTCATTAAAACTTAAATTTTAAATGTTAACGGAGCAAGTTTGTTTACTTTTTTTTTTTTACTGACGGCACGTCTGATTATTCTGTAGTTCCATGATGTGGACATGGGGGAGATTGTTATGGCGAACATCGGCCTGAGTCGCTACGATTGTCCCACTCCGGTTCAGAAGCATGCTATCCCCATCATCAAGTCCAAGAGAGACCTGATGGCGTGCGCCCAGACTGGTGAGTGTTTCTATACCCTCTCAATGTGTGCATTTTACAGGCTTATCAACCTGCCTTTTTACTGGTTGATTTCTCTTGTTTGAAGTAGTATCATTTACCGTACCCCTTTTTGCCTTGTAGGCTTTATATTTTAGGATAAATGAGTCTAAATAATGGAACTAATATGTACAACCCGTGCTGTGTTTCAGGCTCCGGTAAGACTGCTGCTTTCTTGCTGCCAGTGCTGAGTCAGATCTACCAAGAGGGGCCAGGAGATGCTCTGCAGGCCGCCAAGGGCTCTGGACAGGTACTGCGGTGGAAATATATAATACACAATATTTGAACATATCCTGTATTATGTCTGTGGAGGTTCTTTTTAGGTCGTGATCGTTCTCTGTGACAAGCAAAGGGAAGTTGCTAGCAATTCTTTCAGATGTTTGCTTCTCATCAAAAGGCTTCTTCAGTTCTGACTGAGTAGTGGGTAGTTCTGTATATTTAACCTCTGGTGGGTTGTGTCACATTAGGGTTATGGGAGTCACATGGGAGTTGTCGTGACACCACTTAAAGGTCCCATGACATGGTGCTCTTTGGATGCTTTTATATAGGCCTTAGTGGTCCCCTAATACTGTATCTGGAGTGTCTTTTATATAGACCTTAGTGGTCCCCTAATACTGTATCTGAAGTCTCTTTTATATAGACCTTAGTGGTCCCCTAATACTGTATCTGAAGTCTCTTTTTATATAGACCTTAGTGGTCCCCTAATACTGTATCTGAAGTCTCTTTTTATATAGACCTTAGTGGTCCCCTAATACTGTATCTGAAGTCTCTTTTTATATAGACCTTAGTGGGCCCCTAATACTGTATCTGAAGTCTCTTTTATATAGACCTTAGTGGTCCCCTAATACTGTATCTGAAGTGTCTTTTATATAGACCTTAGTGGTCCCCTAATACTGTATCTGAAGTCTCTTTTATATAGACCTTAGTGGTCCCCTAATACTGTATCTGAAGTCTCTTTTATATAGACCTCAGTGGTCCCCTAATACTGTAGCTGAAGTCTCTTTTATATAGACCTTAGTGGTCCCCTAATACTGTAAGGTGGGGGGTGTGGCTTTGACCAACTGCCATGATGTCTCTCTCTCTCTCATGGGTTGGCCAAATTCTCTGGGTGGGCAAAGCAGAGAAAGGGGAGGTAACCTTCCTCCTTATGACCTCATAAGGAGGAGATTCCAGAACTGCTCATCTGAGCTTACTTTTTCTCAAAGGCAGAGCAGGATACCCATTTCAAGCCAATTGGGGACCATAGGCAGGCTGGGGGAACTCATATTAATGTTATAAAACCTCATAAAGTGACATTTTCATGCCATGGGACCTTTTTTAAGGTGGTGTCACATGAGTCGTTAGTCACCTAAGTCAAGGGCTGCGTCTCAGCTCGTTAAATTGCGTTCACGTTTCCTTCACTTGCTTCCTCGCTTCATAGTCCGTCCCACCGAGGAAGCGCGGGAGAGAGGTAATGAGGAAATGTGTTTTTTTTTTTTAAGAGGGCGTCCTTTCCTCTGAAGAGTCACGTGAATTCATCAGCTGTTAGCGCAACGGCTTTTAGCTGCAAGACTTCCAGGAAGGCTGCTATCATGTGTCCTCGCTCATGGCTCCTCAGACAGCCCTCCTGCATCCTAGCTCCTCGGGGCAGGAATAAGAGCTTTGAGACGGCCTTCAAGGCCAGACAAAACTTCCGGTTCCAACAAGGAGATATATAAGTCTTTCCAGTTTGACTTAAATAGCTTCTTTCACTCTGCTCTCAAACCACCTGTCCTCCTAGGCCAAAATATGTGTCCCTGCATATCCTGCATTATCATTTTGTTTCGTTCTAATAAGCATTATTATTTCTTCAATCCTCAGGACAACGGAAGGTATGGCCGCCGTAAGCAGTACCCAATCGCTCTTGTCCTGGCTCCCACCAGAGAGCTGGCGCTGCAGATCTACGATGAGGGCAGAAAGGTGACACACGCATCTGACACTATTCGTAGAACTTACAGGGGTTTCCGCGGGGTCTAAAAATCTTAAATTTGCAAAAGTATTTTGTTCTAGGTATTAAATCATTTGAAACGTGTCTTAAATTTTCCTACTTCCATGTTATTCTTGTTGAAATGTTTTTTTTTTAACACTGTGTTCTTTATTTTTTGCTCGTCCAAATATATGATTTGCTGTATATGTACGAAGTATTACTGTCGCTTTTATTCAATTTTAATCATTTTATTTACTTTGCAAGTCCTTTTTCGTTGTACTTTTATGTCGTGATATAGGTCTTAAATTTCATTCATAAAGATCTTTTCAAAAAAGTCTTAAATTTGCCTTGTTTAAACCTGCAGAAACTCTGTTTGCCCAAACATTGAATATGCATCTTGAAGCTTAATTGTTACCTTCTCTCCCTACAATTTTTTTTTTTTTTTTTTTGTAGTTTGCCTATCGCTCACGTCTGCGTCCCTGCGTGGTGTATGGCGGCGCAGATATTGGTCAGCAGATCAGGGAGTTGGAGAGAGGCTGTCACCTGCTGGTGGCCACACCTGGACGTCTGGTTGACATGATGGAGAGGGGAAAGATCGGTCTGGACTATTGCAAGTCAGTACAACACTGGGACCACACCGAGAAGGATATTTTATTGATGCAACTGTCTCCGATGTGGATTTATGTTTTTGTAATTACATTTTTTTTTAATGTGTCTCTGCAGCTTCTTGATCCTGGACGAGGCCGACCGCATGTTGGACATGGGTTTTGAGCCACAGATCAGACGCATTGTGGAGCAGGATACAATGCCGCCTAAAGGCATCCGTCAGACCATGATGTTCAGTGCCACTTTCCCCAAGGAGATCCAGGTACGTTTGCACCGGGGGTTATTATAGTAAACAAAAATCGATTGAGAACGACTTCTCATTTGCAACGACGACCGGTCACATTCGCACAGTTCCACAGTCGTACCTGGATACCCTTCGAAGTATTTTCAAACAAAACGGAGGCTAGCTCGCCCCTCCCTCATCCCGTCCCCCCACCCCCAAATCCTTCTAGTCGGTTATTGGCTGGAACACTGTTATGTTTGGTGGTGCAAGTTGGCAGTTATGTTTTGTTGGCATTTGTGGAACCTGGGGTGTCTACAGAGACCGCTTTTTTTTACAGTGTGTTAAGGGGACAGGCAGATAGTGAGAAGTTTTTTTACAGTGTGTTCAGGGGACAGGCAGCTAGCAGATAGTGAGAAGTTTTTTACAGTGTGTTCAGGGGACAGGCAGATAGTGAGAAGTTTTTTTTTTTTACAGTGTGTTCAGGGGACAGGCAGCTAGCAGATAGTGAGGAGATGTTTTTACAGTGTGTTCAGGGGACAGGCAGCTAGCAGATAGTGAGGAGATGTTTGCTGTATGTGACAAAAGCCTAGAACGCCTTTTTTTTAATGTGATGAATATCTGCGTACTTATCTGTTTGATTTGTTTGCGCAGATCCTGGCTCGTGACTTCCTGGAGGACTACATTTTCCTGGCAGTGGGCAGAGTTGGTTCCACTTCAGAAAACATCACCCAGAAGGTGGTCTGGGTGGAGGACGGCGACAAGAGGTCCTTCCTCCTTGACCTGCTCAATGCCACAGGTGAAAAAGCATACACAACAATGAAAATATTTGGGGGTTTTTGCCTCTCATGAAGGTCACATTGGGCTCTAATGCATCGTCCGTCTGCCCCATATCAAGCTAATATTGACTTAGCTACATCTCTGCTAACAAATGTTGTTCATTTTAGCAGTGAAAGATAAAATATCAAAAAGGAAATGTCATGCATGGGTGAGCAGTCACTGAAATGACTAGTGTTGTTTAGGGGGGTTGCTTCTCATAATGTGTATAATATTTGTGTACTGAGAAGCCTTACGTTTACTGGCCGGTTTGGTTTTATCTTAGTTATTCCCAGTGAGGTTCAGGAAAATGTGACAGAGGCACCAGAGAAACCGGGTAAGTGTGAACATATATCATAATTTCACTCTTGTCCCACAAGCCCAGAGACATCACATCCCATCCTGTCCCTCTGCTCCCCAGCTGACTTGCTGCCTCAATTTTTTTTTTTTCCTGTCATTTCCGAATTAGAGCTTGTAGGACCGACAGAAAAATTAGCCTTGCGCTGTGCAGACTCTACTGTTACTATTGACTCAGATACTGCAATTTCGCTCAGTCTCTCCCCGCTGAGAAGGGTCACAGTGTGTTATCAGCACCGGTACCAAGGTCAGATGGCTCAACATGACCACGTTGGCCGGTTGTCATAGAAAGAGCTCTCTGTTTCCACGAGTCACATGGCTGTGACAGACTGTAATGGCACTAATCTGTTCCTCCAGGGGGACAGAAGACTGTTTCCTGTAGATCTACTTGAGAACAATTGACTGCCATAAGGGACATCAAATGTTTTTGCTAATATAAATAAATATTTCTGCTCCTTGCTGGTATCGTGTAGAAGTCCATTTTGTTTTTGTAACGTGACTTTAACCTCCCCAAACAAGAGACACGCATTGCTTTTGTTCTGTTTCCATGGTAGCTGGTGCAGCTGCCACTATGAAAGGCAAACTACATGTGTAATTTATTTCATGGACAGCCTTGGTAAAGCACACACACTTGGATGTCGGGTAAAGAGTAGGGTTGGATATCACTTGGGTTTTTTTTTGTTTTTGTGACTTGGAGTGGCCTGTCCTATCCCATCACCCTTCAGCCATTTTTATTATTTAAAGCTTTTATTCTGATAGCCATTAATGCCAAGTATCTGGACTGTAACCTAATGATCTAACGATTCGATGTCGCATGTCCCTATTTTAAACATGAATTCATTTGTCTTCAGTACTGTGCAGAAAAACACTGAAGCCAAGGTTGTCAATTAATGGTTGTCAGTGAATGTAAAGCTTTTTATGCAACACGTCTCCCTTTTTTTTTTTTTTAAGTAGTCATTTTAGATTTTCTTTTACTTCATTATCTTGCAATTGCTGACCTTTTTTTTTTAGTGACAATTTTAAGTTCCTGCTCATCTTTTTAGCTACCAAAAATCCATCCATACCCCTCTCTAGTTATCAATGATTTATTTTTATTTATTTTTTCTCTTTATCTACTTTTGTGTTTTTTCCTGCTCTCCCTTCTTTCTTTTTTTTTTTTGTCTCATCCCCTTTTTGTTTTCCGGCTACACAGGCAAAGAATCGTTGACTCTGGTGTTTGTGGAAACCAAGAAGGGCGCAGATGCTCTGGAAGACTTCCTTTACCACGAGGGTTACGCCTGCACCAGCATCCACGGAGACCGGTCCCAGAGGGACCGAGAGGAGGCTCTGCATCAGTTCCGGTCAGGACGCTGCCCCATCTTGGTGGCTACAGCTGTAAGTGACCTTAGCTCTTTACTGCGATATTGTTACCCTCGGGGATCATATAAAGAAGCTTCAGTATGCTAAATTTACCGTAAACCTTGGAACCCCTTAGGAGTGCAAATATTACAACATAAGTCAGTCCCTCCTTTTGTGATTGTTGTGGGCAAAAATCATTGATTATGCGGCACGTTTTCTGAAAAAATGCGATGGAATATGCGGGATATTTATGCAATTAAATGCGGGAACTTGCAAAAACTGTTTGGTAAAAAAGTGATTCCCCCAACACCGTGTTCTCACTGGGTGAAATTGCATCACTTCATAACGTTCCCATGGCAACAGGGGAAAATGGCCGCTCTCGTGTGAAGTAAATGCAACATTTTTCATGTTTCTGCTGAGATATATGTGACTTTTTTGCAACGAAAATGCGGGGATTATGAAATCATGCAAGCCCCGCATATTTTGCGCAGAAATCGGCAATTTGTGCGGCGAAAGTGCGGCATATTTGAGAGTGCGGCCCCCGCATAAATATGCGGACTTTGGCTGATTATGCGTTGAATTATGCGATCCCATAATCACGTTTTTCTGGAGGGACTGGTAAGTAGAAAGGATCCATTTTTCAACCAGTTCCAGGTTGGCAAATCCCATGAATTTAAACTTGAAGGGTAACACGTTTTAAGAATGTTTTCTTCTTGCAATAGAAAAAAAAATGTGATCGCAAGGTTTTTATTTTAGCATTTTGATTCACATTTTTTGGGGGGGCGGGGGCCCTGAAGGAAACTGTGTGAAATGAGGAACATTGTTGGCAAATTTTATCAGCTGTTGCTAATTCACTCAAGTTCCATAATTCATTAGTTACCAGTAATCCAAATAAGTTGTTTTAATTGTCTCACAGTGTAGATATTAAAACTTGTACTTTCTCCAGGTGGCTGCCAGAGGTCTGGACATCAGCAACGTGAAGCACGTCATTAACTTTGATTTGCCCAGTGACATTGAGGAATACGTTCACCGTATTGGCCGTACGGGACGTGTGGGCAACCTTGGTATGTACCTTTGTTTTATTTTGTTCATTGTTTTAAAGGGGAATTATGCAGGTTTTGTTTTTTTTAGCTTAATTTACCTTAAAGGTATAATGGAGGATTTTCCCGAATTTTAGAAAAGAACCGCCCTCTCCACTTTTTGAAAAAAATGCACATGCGCATCACCCTACCTGCTCCCGAGAGGGAACGCCTATTAAACGTGTGCACGAGAGAGCGTGCACGAGCCTAGTTCTCCTCGTGCACGCTCTGTTTACAAGTTGCTGTCGGCATGGCTCTACAAGCCGACTTTCCAAAAGAAGATTTGCACTTTTTCCACCATGTCAGACTCTCCACCGGTAAGTGGAAATCTATTTAGGACAAGCATCTCTATAGCTAACGTTAGCACGCTACAGGCCAACAAACAAGCTATCGCCGAGGGGGGGGGGGCAGCGGTCGGAGGCTTTTATATACTGTCTATGGTCGGAGGCCGTGGCTCGCTGACCTGTCATGGCACGTAAACATATCCCAGAATGATTGACAACTACGAGGACCAATAGTCTTGATGATCCACCTGGAAAAGAAAATCCTCCACTACACCTTTTAAGGAACAGAAGTCATAACTTTCGTCAGGAAGTATGGTGTGATATCTATAGAGAAACCTGCCAGCAAGAAGACAGGAAACACACAAGACATGGACTAAACTGCATAGCGCCCCTTTTTAACAAATTTGTTTATGCCCGTTATGTTGAATGACTATGTGAATGACTCCTTTTTATAATCTTGCTGTGTGTTGTGCAGGTCTGGCCACGTCGTTCTTTAACGACAAAAACAGCAACATAACCAAAGACTTGCTGGACATTTTGGTGGAGGCCAAGCAGGAGGTTCCCTCCTGGCTTGAAAGCCTGGCCTACGAGCACCAGCACAAGAGCACCACCCGCGGACGCTCCAAGAGGTAACGGTCTCACGCACCAACAAATGCATTTTTACGACAAGCACAAATCTCAGCCTCTGATTGTGTCTAAACGTCACTGTGTCCACGTTCGGACACTTACTGGCTAACGTTCTATCAAGATATCTGTTCAGATACGAATATAAATGATCTATTCATGTTTTCAGGTAATTTAATGGCGTAAAACTGAAGTGCAACTTCTTACCTTTCTAACGTTATGTAGTTTTAACTGTTCACTTTAGCTTGGGTGGTGGTGGTGGGGCAGTGGATATGACGCATGCCTTTGGTGTGGGAGATCAGGGTTCAATTCCTCAGTGTTTCCCCTACGTTGATTTGCAAGTGGCGCACCGCCACAGTTAAATTTCTGCCGCCACGCCACGGTATCAATGTTGATTGTCGGAGAATAGCGCGGACACGCGCTTCACAGGTAGAGCACAAACCCAGCCCCCCCTCTCTATTCACATGCCGGGATTCTTGCCTGCGCGCCACAACACACACACACACGCAGCCGAGATGTGTGTTAACGCTCACACACATCTGTAAGTAAAAAGTCAATAATTATCAATGCACTCACCTGTATAGACCGGCATAAACATGTAGGAAGAGATATTTTAATCTGCTCAGTCTGCTCTCGTCCACCGCGCTGTTTTACCAAACTCAGCTCTACTCTGCTCATTTTTACCAACAAGCTAAAACAAATAAAGCTGTCGGTTGTAGTCGTAGCTTAGCTTGGCGGGAATCTAGAAATTTGGACAACTTCTTATAAACTTAACTGCTGGCTGAGTGAATCGTCCTCTCTCCTGGAGCGGTAAATCTGTGGATGTATTATAAGACCAAAACAGATACATGTGGCTACTTAATATGCACGCGAATGACGCGATCGTTACCGTCGCGTTCTTCATTCTTGATGATGATGCTGTTTGTATTTTGCAACAGCCATCATTTCATTGCAAATGAAGGCATACAGTATGAATGGTAGCCTGCATATCAGTCCATTCATCATTAAAGCGGCTTTTCCACGTCAATTGGGGGTTGGCCTGCCACCACAGCTTAAAAAAATCCTAGGGGAAACACTGAATTCCTACTGTGATACATCAACCAATGTGTCCCTGAGCAAGACACTTATGTAACCCCTAGTCGCTCCAGAGGAGTGTGACCTCTGAGATATATATATATATATATATATATATAGCAATTGTAAGTCGCTTTGGATAAAAGCGTCAGCTAAATGGCGTAATGTAATCTAAATGTAATCTTTTATTTTACAAGAGCCGGCTAAAGTAGCTACGCTATCACCGGTGAATTAGCCGTGAGCTAGCTACCCTCGGCCATAACCGGACACCCCCTTTATCTCCTCGCTGTAAACGCTGGCCGTTGCTGTTTGTTTTGAGGGTGTTGAGTCCAATCGATGCTGTCAAATCGTACTTCCGTCCTTCACAATAAAATGACATTGTAGAATAGATCCATACTATTTTACTGGTCCACTCATGGCAGGGACTCAGCCACGCTCACCTGATTTCATTCCACTCCCAATCATGGTTCAAACACACCTGATTTCACTCACTACCAATCATGGTCTAGGCTATAAGTACCACCTACTTCCTTTTGTTCTGGTCGGCAACATGAGGCAGCATGTGGGGGCTCTCTGTCCTCACAATTCAGGCACAAATCCTACATCCTAAATAAATAAGAAACACACAAACAAAACCGTCAAGCCTCATCATCTGCCTTTGCCCGGAATATGTGCAGAGTGTAAATAAATGGCTTAAACGGAAACAACTGTTGTCCTTCATACATTCTTACCGATGTACCATGGTGATGCTCAATTCCTAAACCCAAGCTAAAGAAACAGATTCTACAGACGCGCTTCAACAACTCTGAACTGTGCAATAAAAGCTCCTTAATTTCCAGTGCAGTAAAAACAAGAAGAAACGTCACAGAGGGAAAGATCGTCGCCCGAGCGTTCTTACGTCTTTTTCCTCATCAAAGTAACTTACGTATGCTAATTAGACATCTAAATGTCCACGTAGATGTCGGAAAATTCATACGTAGATTGTTAGATTGGTGATTATCGGAAACGTAAAGTACCGCGAAAAGTGCGTCAGGTCGGAAGTGTCCGAATATGGCCGATAGCAGCGAGTGGCGTCCGAACGTGGACACACAGTGACGCTAGTAGGTTAAAGTTACCAGCCAGTTGGATTCTCGAATAGCTTTTTCTAACTAACTTTACTACTTAATTTTAGTTCCTCTGGTTTGTTCGGCTCCGTTTTTATTCGTCTTTCCCCCGTTTCATCCTAGCACGTCACCGCTAGTGTTCATGGGAAATGTAGGATTAGAGCTGCAAGCAGCGATGCCCGAAAAAAAAAAAAAATTGTTTCCAAGCCGAAGACGAAAACAAAATTTCTTGGTAGAAAACTGACCAATCTGTGAACATTTCTGCACAATTCAAACTTCGTTCTTCACCGGTCGAATTGGCTCAACGCCCCCGTATCGAACTACTTGTGGCGTAAAACATTTGAACTCTGCTTGTTTGTGTTCCTGTGCTTTTCTTTCTTTAAGTTGTTGCACTTTCACAAAATCTGTACCTTAACGTACGTACGTTCTTGTCTAGGTTCTCCGGTGGATTCGGAGCTAGAGACTACCGTCAGACCCCTGGTGGCTCTGCAAACAGCTTCAGTAGCAGCCGCGGTGGTGGTGGCGGCGGCGGCGGCGGGCGCAGCGCTGGAGGCCATGGAGGAGGAAACCGCGGCTTCGGTGGAGGTAAGAAAAACCATACGTACCCGGCCTTTTTCATCTGTGGTGACGACTTAACGCTTTTATGTACCGGGGGAATCACCAGTGGACCCGCGATGCTCATGTCGTGATTCAATATTACTGCGATTTGAAATTATGTTGTGATATTGTGCGACATGTTGCAATTTATTACCTTTTTTATTTAAATTTTTTTTTTTTTTTTTTTTTTTTTTTTTTTACCGACTTGCAAATTATGTCCCAAAAAAAACTTTTCTAATGGACTGAAAAAGCAATTGTTTTTATTATTTTGTTACCAAAAAGTTAAATTCTCACGTGCAATTTATATATAATAAAAGATCTATACTTTGCGTCTGTGCATCAATATAGTTTTGCAACGAAAAATATTAAACAATACCCCCACCCCCCCTATTATGTACCCCTGTTTGTTGGTTTACTCATACCTGCAAACTAGTCGCTTTTTGGTGAAAATTGCCGTTTTTAAAATTTATATATTTTTGTGGGGGGCATTTTTAGGCCTTTATTTTCAGCTGAAGACATGACAGGGGAGAGGGGGGGGGGGGGGAGGGAATGACATGCAGCAAAGGGTCGCAGGTCGGAGTTGAACCCGGGCCCGCTGCGTCGAGGAGTAAACCTCTATATATGGGCGCCCCGCTCTACCAACTGAGCTAACCGGGCGCCCGAAAATTGCCGTTTTTAATGAGAAAATGTCGTCCACGTGAATCGTGTAGCTGCGAAGAATTTTTATTTTGGGTTTGGGTGGGGGGGGGGTATAATTTGGGAGTTTCAAAGACCTACTGCGGTCGTCTTCACAATTACACATCTTTGTGATACGTCACATGAGTCATTTGGCCAATCACAGTCAAGATAATCGGCAGCGTCTTCTTTGGAAAGTCCCTGACTGCAGCTTTCATTTAGCTTTTTGCTAATGTTGTTCGCCTACAATGTTATAATTGTTTTCTCTAGTGTCGTCGTTGTTAAAATGTTTAACGTTGTATAATGGCAGTCCTTCCAGAAAAGTTTTTTTTTGATTGTTGCGGGCAGAAATCCTTGATTATGCGGCACGTTTTCTTAAATGTGATGGAATATGCGGGATATTTATGCCATTTTATGCGATGAAAATGCGGGAACTTGCAAAAATTGCGGGAACTTGCGGGAACTTGCAAAAACTGCGGTTTGATGAAAAAGAGAAAAGTGATTCCCCCCCCAACACCGTGTCCTCGCTAGGCGACATTACGTCACTTCATAACGTTCCCATGGCAACAGGGGAAAATGGCTGCTCTCGTGTGTGAAGTAAACGCAACATTTTTCAACTTTCTGTTGAGATGTATGTGACTTTTTTTTATTTTTTTTTTGCAATTATGAAATCATGCAAGCCCCGCATATTTTGCGCGGAAATTGGCAATGTGTGCGGCGTATTTGAAAAAAATGCGCCCCCCGCGTAAATATGCAGACTTCAGCTGATAATGCGTTGAATTATGCGATCGGATAATCGCGATTTTTTTTTTTTTTCTGGAGGGATTATGGGAAGCAAGCTTGTCGGCCAACGTAAGATCAGCGAATTGTGTTTTTTAGCCTACAATGTTACTTCAATGTGAAGGAAATTGGCGAGGCTTTCTCCTCCACTGCACTAGTATTATCTGTTTCTATAAATTCTGTATAAAATGTGTCTTTACGTCTTTGATTTAAAGTAGCTTCCGCTCGGCTGACTGAACTTTTCGCTTGGTCCTCCGCAGGGAGCTTTGGTGGCAACTTCTACGGCAACGACGGCTACGGAGGAAATTACAGCCACTCTGGGAGCGTGGATTGGTGGGGCAACTAGTCGCCATAGGAAGAGGTTGCCATGTCAACCCAACCCAATGGAAACCACATGTTAACTTAAGCCAGACCATAACAAACCCTCCCTGTGTAGCTTCACTGACACACAGTACATTACCAACCCTGGTTCTCTGCCATTCGCTTCTCAAAAAAAGGAAGTGCCGCACGACGCAAAAAGGAAAAGTCACCAGCACGTGCAACGCACCGGGGAACGCAGAGACTCGCACACCTCAGAGTGAGCACGGATGCTGACATGCATTGTCCGACGGCTACTTCTTCGGACTTTCATTGTTAAAAGTATTTTTGTTCTTTCTTTATTTTTTTGTTTGTTGTTGTTGTGACAAACGACACACAAACACACACACACACACACAAGGACACCCAATCGAATAACCTGAGGATCATTTGTATGTTAATGTACTGTGCCTTTTGGAATTTAGACAGGAAATCTTTATGTTTTCATTTCACCAGATGAACATGGCCAAGAGCTTCTAAATTTTATTTTATTTTTTGTTTTGTTTGGTGAAAAATATTTAGAAAGAAAGGTGTATATTACAAAAAAAAACAAAAAAAAAATTAAAAAAAAAAAAGAAATAATCTTGGACTTAATCAAACCTTGGCAAACTCTCTGGGGTATTGTGGCTCTGAGTCATGATTCCATTTGAACTTCAAAATTTATCGCAGGAACATCATGTAGCCTTTTCTACACAATAGTCCGACAGCTAGCGGAGCCGTTACTGTGTCTAATACGAACTGGGCCGCTCTGTGACGCCGTTGATTTTAATCCTAAGGGACAAAGTTACATTTGTTTTTCTTTTTTCTTTTCTGTTTTTGCTCACTCTATCCTGGACAGGCTCCTTTTTATGGATATGATAGTCTTTGAAATAGCCATTCCTATTGTAATCTTAAGAAAACACATAAGTCATTAAGCTCGGTGCCAACCAATCGCTGAGATTTCAAACAAGAATTATCACTGCTGGAACTTGTTACTCCACGTTTTTCAATTGACTTTGACAGTGTTACGGCAGCTAGTGTGTTACCAAGTGCTAGCTACGTTAAGTGGGCGGTGTTTTTTGTTTATTTTTACTTGAGACATTTTTGGTGCAGGTGTGTGCGAAATTGAAAAACTGACTCTTCAGTTTTTCGATTTTTGAATTGTTTCTCTACAAATGTGTATCAAAACAAAAAATGCCTGCCATCTTGAAAGTGAAGTTCAAAATGGCCGCGTAAAGGACCACGGCATCGGGGAGGGAAAGGGGCGTTTAGCGTGGTGTTCAGCGTTCGACCGAATCAACCGGCGACCACGAGGCCCAGATGGTATTCTACGCTTGCAAGTGTTTTGTTTTTTGGTCAAGGAGGAAAGACAACGTGAACTGAGTCGCAGGCTTAACTTAATTACAAACGTTTTCTCTTTTCAAGCTGCGTTTGGGAGGCATGGTTCATCTTTAAGAGACAGACATTTGAATGATCACTGAGGTTTATCGATTTAAAAAATAAATAAATAAACAGCGAGGGAGCAGAGCGGGTAGAGCAGCACTTCGACCACTGGGATTAGGGGTCACGGAGGAGGGGGGAGGCGGCTAGGCGTTGAAGGAGGGGGCGCGGCTCTCAGTGCTTTTGGTTTCCATTGCTGCGTAGTGTAACTGCAGGTGGCCAAAGATAAGGGAGTGTCCTTACTTCCTTATGGAACATTAACGTACTGTCAGGTCCTCTGGGAGTTAATCTGCTCAGACATGTATAATAAAAACAATAATAATAATCTGTGGCTGCGTGTAGCCAGAGCAGGCTTTTCCTCTCACAGAGGAGCAGCCATCGAGGAGGAGAGATGGGGCATTTCACCTAAAAAAAAAATGCTCCCAATTTTCTCATCGGGTGTGTTGTGCCTTGAAAACCTTTATTTTTTATTTTTTTTTGTTTTAAGAAATTGAACTAAATAAGCGGATGCACTGACAGTGTTGAGAACTTGAGATTGAATGGTGCTACTTGATTTAGGTGTGTAGGCCCGTGTACGTCGTCGTGCCCATCAAGTTTTACAAAATAAAGTTCTTTTATTGCACATCTAGAGTTTTATATAGATGTCTTCGATATCGATATGTGTCCTTAGCTTCCAAATATTGTGTGTGAGGAGATTGTTGGAGGAGGAGGAGGGGGGGAGGGGACAAACAAAAAAACGCAGCTTGTTTACAAAAAAAAAAGGGGGACGGGTTCTCAACGTTTAAACCAGGATTTATTTGGGACCAGGGGGATTTAGCAGTCAGGGGGGGGAATTTAGCCATTTGCACAGATTTCTAGATTCTACTTTTGCTGCTAGTTTTGTGTAATTTATTAAGCATTTTTGACAAATATTTATTTTTGTAAGCCTCAAAGTGATTCTTTGAAAGTTTCAGAAACTTGACCAAAAGACAGTACAAAAAACACTGGCACTTGAATGTTGAATGTCACCTGTATGCGTGAAATTTATATATTTCGGGGTAGTGTGAGCTTTTTAATGTTTAAGATACATTGGACTCGGTAAATAATATCCACAGCTGTTTCAGGGCCTCATCAGGGCCGCTCATCTCTTTATTAAATCCAATTAATTGGTCGACAAAATTTAGAAATGGAATTGGACAAACATGCCAAGGTTTGGAATAAATAACGCTGTCAAAAAAACGAGCAAAAACTTTAACAATCTTAAAGCACATCAGTGCTGAAGTGTTTTCAGATTCTCCAATTGTGTGCATTATTGATTCTTTACTCTAATTTGAACTGATAATTTTTCTCCAGTGAATGTCTGGCACATGGCAATCCTTGAAAGAAACAAACATGTGGTTTATTCTCATTGTTGTATTTGCATATATGACACCTCTGGAGTCTCTCTGTGAATGTGGAGCAGGTCTGCGGGGTCGATTTCCTCAATTTCCTCCTCCGACGACGCCGCCTGTTGTTGCTGGAATTGTTCAAAATTATCAGATGCTTGCGCGAGTTGTTGCAGGCAGAAGCAGAGACTTGTTCCACATTCCCCGAAGGACCCCTAGGGCTCTTTAGACGTAGACTTTGCTTTTCTGTATTAGCTTATAGGCTACTGCACTGCATGGGAAGTAACTCAGCTGTGCAAATTGTATGATTTTACCAAAATAAAAAATGTTTTGAATGCAAAAAAAAAAAAAGTATCTGGATAAATCAAGCATGTTTACTGAAGACTTTGTTTACTGTAGTGGTGCAGAGAGGAGACTTGTAGCAGCGGCCTGTCGCCTTGTGTGGATAACGGGGCGCACGGGCGGCAAATTTCAATTTGGTATAGATCGGATGGGCTTAATTTTCTTTTTGAAAGGAAATGTATAAAAGATTTTCATTTGTAAATTCGTGTGTCAGTGGTGTTATTTTCACAAACCAGTGAGTTGTTGGGTGTGAACTTTTTTTTTTATTATTTGATTCAGTGTCTTTGCTCAGACAACTGGGACAATAATATCCACAGACTTGTACCATTTTATTATCATTTTGAACTAAATATAGTCTCGCGTTTCCAGCTACGTCTCCACGGTGTTTGGCGTTTTTGAGCCCTCGACGTCGTCTTGTACCTTGAAGTCGACGCCGAGGGGCTTAAAACGTCGCTGTGGCTGCAGTACGCCACAGATGCGTCTCAGGCACCGGCCGAACTGTCTCTGAAGTATCGAGTGTTGAAAAACGCCTCGTCGTTCAATCCCTAAGGAGTAAGTCGCGTCGTCGGTGAGCCAATCGGCACGCAGCGTGCCGCTACCAAGATCTGATGATGTACTGTGATTGGTTGTCTTAACGTCGAGAGACACACACGTCGTTTAAATGACTCAATCATTCGTTCGCTAATGTACGGAAGCCCCGAGAGGCAAGTGAGAATTTATTTTTCAATTTTTTTCTTTCTCTGTCTAATCCACGTGTCAAAATCGAGGTCCGCGGGCTAAATCCGGGCCCTCGCGATTTTTTTTTTTTTATCCGGCACGCATATAAATTTAGGTTCACGATAAATTTTGGCGAGCCTAGTTGCAAAGACAGAAAACTGTTCAGGCTTCAACGTTATTATTATTATTATTATACGGGTTAATCTGGGCTAGTGGAACAAAATTCTACTCTAGCTTTGTTCTAAAATATGACCAAATATATTTACCAAACATGATTACATTGGATTATAGTTCACTGGAATTGTACCGTGTACGGTTTCATGTGACAAATTGATTGAAATAGTTTAAATAAATAAAAAAAATTAAATTTTAAAGTGCCCATATTATGAAAGAAAAATTCACTTTTTCTGTGATTTGGGGTGTTATTTTGTGTCTCTGGTGCTTCCACACGCATACAAACTTAAAATAAAAATCTATCCATGTTGTTCTGAGTGAGATACGGTTTCTGAATGATTCCTGCCTTCAGTCTCTGGGTGAGCTGGTCAACATCTGCACGGCTTGTTACGTTAACTAGCCGAAACGACGGGCTAAACGCAACCGTAAGCATGCTAGCGCTAGCGTTAGCATGCTAGCTCGTTCTCAATGGCAAAGCGCCGCTACAACACACACAAGTTCACCATAATCTCCAGAAGAAGTACTTCCATGTGCGCCCTCCTTTAGAAGAAGTCTCCCGGCTAATCCTGCCTTGTAACTGACCAAAGTTGGAGAAACAACCTTTCTTTTACTGTCTGTGGAGCTAACTGACATGATCTACCATCTGAGCTACTGAGCATGTGCAGAGTGGAATCAAAGATAGTACAGAAGGAAAGATGATTCACTCTGTAGCTAAAACAGAGACCTGAACACAAGGTGAAAAGAGGAGCTGCAGCAGTGAGAGAGAGATGTGCTGTATAACAAAAATATATTAAACCATGTAAACATATTCTGGTACAACCTCAAAATATAATTATGAACCTGAAAATGAGCAGAATATGGGATCTTTAAATCAGGACTTCTCTCTAATAAAAGCCTCCTTCAAATAAAGGTCCCGTCGTGTGTGTGTGTGTGTGTGTGTGTGTGTGTGTGTGTGTGTGTGTGTGTGTGTGTGTTAGTATCAACCCCTGACTACTGTGTGTGTGTGTGCGTGCGTGTGTGTCTGTCTCTGTGTGTGTGTGTGTGTCTCTGTGTGTGTGTGTGTGTGTGTGTGTTTGTGTGTGTTTGTGTGTGTGTGTGTGTGTGTGTGTGTGTGTGTGTGTGTGTGTGTGAGAGAGCATCAACCCCTGACTCTACTGTGTGTGTGTGTGTGTGTGTGCGTGCGTGTGTGTCTGTCTCTGTGTGTGTGTGTGTCTGTCTATGTGTGTGTGTGTCTGTCTCTGTGTGTGTCTGTGTCTGTCTGTGTGTGTGTGTGTGTGTGTGTGTGTGTGTGTGTGTGTGTGTGTGTGTGTGTGTGTGTGTGTGTGTGATCTGTGTGTCTTTCTAAGTTACCACTCTGCCCCGTTTTGATCTGAGAGCTTCTCTTTACTTCTGTAATCCCGCCAACCGCCCATCTCCATCCAGGGGATTTGACTGCCATTAAGAGATGGCTTTTTGGTGTGTGTGTGTGTGTGTGTGTGTGTTATGTGTTTCATAATACACACACACACACACACAGTGGAGGGGGGAGGATGAAGTGTAAAAACACAACCACACACACTGAGAACTGCGTCAGGCAGAAGCAGAAGCATCAGTTTTGCCGCTGCGGGCCGACGTGGGACGAGCAGGATGGACACATCATGCACCGATATTTGGACCGGGACTTTTAACCCGCATGGATGCAACCGTCTGGAAAGATCTACAGGTACATGTCGCTTCCTTTCTCTGCACGTTCTCCCATTTCTTTCTCTTTCTGTTTGCGCAGGTTAAAGGCCCTGAACACACACACACACACACACACACACATGTGTCTTCTTCCCAGGACCGTCTGGGTGTGTAGGCGTAATTTACAGGGGTTACAACACCCCCGATAATCAAAAAAATCTATTATAAATTTCCTTTGAATAAATAAAGACATTTGTATATCCATAAATTGATGCAGAAAAGACACAAATTGTTGTAGGAAAATTCACAAGAAGTGCAGTAAAAGGAAGTGAAAATTTCAATTTTGCTCAAAAGTGGAGATCTCTAGATCTGCTACACATCTTCCTGAGTCTCTGTTGCACCCGTTAGTGCAGAACAAATGACAGCTTTATCATTGTTATTGGTAGAAAAGATCTGTGACCTAATACATTCCCATCTATGCTTCAACCATAGCAGCAGTCTAATCAGCCAGAATAACTTCAGAGACGTTTAACGTGTGATATTCTGTAAATTAGCTTTTTAACTGAGACAATATGAAATTGTGATTTCCCTGTTGCCAGCAGTTAAAGTGAAGGAGTCACACGGAGCTAAAACTGCATCCTTGAAATCACTTGCACGCTTCCCAACAACTGGCTTCTGGACATATTTATATAATTCATAACCGTTCATCGTTAAGTGCTGCTGTGCTGCTTTTGTGCCGTTTCAGAGCTCCGTTAATCCTGGCATGTCCCAGATGAGCGACTACAGCAATGACTGTCATCACTTTCACTGGTCAGTTCTCTTCTTTTTTTTATCCTCCTCCTCAGCTGCCAAAATCCTCTCACAGTTTACCAGTCGCTCCAGAAAAACGTGATTATGCTTTATTCAATGCATAATCATCATAATTCAATGCATAATCATCATAATTCAATGCATAATCATCATAATTCAATGCATAATCAGCCAAAGTGTGCATATTTATGCAGGGGGGCCGCATTTTTTTTCAAATACGCCGCACTTTCGCCGACTTTTTTTTTTGATTTATTGGACAGTAAAAAATAAATGCATAACAAGATGCCATCACAGTGACATTGTACGTTTATCAGAACTGTCGAGGACAACACAAGAAAGTTGCAAAACTTATTTCCGAGTTGAAAAATGTTGCGTTTACTTCACACGAGCAGCCGTTTTCCCCTGTTGCCATGGGAACGTTACGAAGTGACGTCAAGTTACGCCAAGTTCCCGCAGTTTTTGCAAGTTCCCGCAAGTTCATCGCATAAAATTGCATAAATATCGCGCATATTCCATCGCATTTTTTAAGAAAACGTGCCTCATAATCAAGGATCTTTGCCGCAACAATCACAAAAAAACTGCGTTTTTCTGTTTGGACTGGTTTATACTGGCTTGGTGAAAGAAACCACACACTGTTAAACCTTGTATTATAATAATAATAATAATAATAATAACAATAACAATAACAATAATAATAATAATAATAATAACAATAATAATAATAATAATAATAATAACAATAATAACAATACTACTACTAATAATAACAATAACAATACTAATAATAATAATAACAATAATAATAATAACAATACTACTACTAATAATAATAACAATAATAATAATAATAATAATAATAATAATAATAACAATACTAATAATAATAATAATAATAATAACAACAATAATAATAATAACAATACTAATAATAATAATAACAATACTAATAATAATAACAATAATAACAACAATACTAATAATAACCCAGTATTGGTTATTATTAGTATTATTAGTAGTAATAGTATTATTAGTAAACTGCGTTTTTCTGTTTGGACTGGTTTATACTGGCTTGGTGAAAGAAACCACACACTGTTAAACCTTGTATTATAATAATAATAATAATAATAATAATAATAATAACAATAATAATAATAATAACAATAACAATACTAATAATAATAACAATAACAATAATAATAATAATAATAATAATAACAATAATAATAATAACAATACTACTACTAATAATAACAATAACAATACTAATAATAATAATAACAATAATAATAATAATAATAATAATAATACTACTAATAATAATAACAATAATAATAATAACAATAATAATAATAACAATACTAATAATAATAATAACAATAATAATAATAACAACAATAATAATAATAACAATACTAATAATAATAATAACAATACTACTAATAATAACAATAATAACAACAATACTAATAATAATAATAATAATTATAATTATAATAATTAATAATGTCTTAGCACAGGAAGGAAAACATCGCCAAATGTGACAACTTGTTAAAAAAAGTGACAAAAGAAATTGGAAAAAAACGTCAGAAAAAGGTACAAAAATATAGTTAAAAAATTCAAAAATTGGAAAAAAAAACGTCAGAAAAAGTGACAAAAAACATGCACAAAAATGGACAAAAACATAGTTAAAACAATTTCAAAAACAGTGACAAAAATATTGGAATAAAATCAACAACAACGTTGAGCAAAGAACAACCAAATGTTGAAATTTTTACCCAGAAAAACACAAAGTTGCACGGTCGACGGTAAGACAACACGAGGGTTAATAAACGATTTGGCCCTGTGTGACGTCAGAGCTCGTAACTGGGAGTACATCTGTCTGGTACGAGTTCACGGGTGGGAAGTCGCGGGTTTGACCGCCGTTCCAGGGCATTTTCACGGGTATAAGGTTGGAAAAACACACGTTACAGGTCGCCTGGAACGCAGCATTAGTCTGTCCCCACCGAGGAAGTGTAGCGGTTGTGTGATGATAACGTAAGACACCTTGGCTCCAACTAGCCGTTTCTTGCCTGATGAATAACACAGAATACGGTTAGCTCCACAGCTCGGCCAGTCACCAGTCACGAAATGCTAAAATTCAATTCAATTCAATTTTATTTATAGTATCAAATCATAACAGGAGTTATCTCAAGACACGTTACAGATAGAGTAGGTCTAGACCACATACAAATCCCCCCAAGAGCGAGCACTAGCGCAACAGTGGCGAGGAAAAACTCCCTTTTTAGGAAGAAACCTGGGACAGACCCAGGCTCTTGGTAGGAGGTGTCTGACGTGCCGTTGGGGTGCATCACAGTATAGATAATAAACAGTGACTAGAAATAGTGGTTGTAGTAGCGCAGGGAGCAGCACGGCATAGCAGGGAGTTTCAGCAGAACCACGGCAACAGCTGGAACCATGATTGTGGTGCCATCCTGATCCCGGGATTTCATCCTGGGTGAAAAGAAACAGAAAGACTCCGGGGAGCAAACTCCCCAGAGCTAGGTTAGTAACAAGCTCCCAGGGCTAGGTTAGTAACAAGCTCCCAGAGCTAGGTTAGTAACAAGCTCCCAGGGCTAGGTTAGTAACAAGCTCCCAGAGCTAGGTTAGTAACAAGCTCCCAGGGCTAGGTTAGTAACAAGCTCCCAGAGCTAGGTTAGTAACAATCTCCCAGAGCTAGGTTAGTAACAAGCTCCCAGAGCTAGGTTAGTAACAAGCTCCCAGAGCTAGGTTAGTAACAAGCTCCCAGAGCTAGGTTAGTAACAAGCTCCCAGAGCTAGGTTAGTAACAAGCTCCCCAGAGCTAGGTTAGTAACAAGCTCCCAGAGCTAGGTTAGTAACAAGCTCCCAGAGCTAGGTTAGTAACAAGCTCCCAGAGCTAGGTTAGTAACAAGCTCCCAGAGCTAGGTTAGTAACAAGCTCCCAGGGCTAGGTTAGTAACAAGCTCCCAGAGCTAGGTTAGTAACAAGCTCCCAGGGCTAGGTTAGTAACAAGCTCCCAGAGCTAGGTTAGTAACAAGCTCCCAGAGCTAGGTTAGTAACAAGCTCCCAGAGCTAGGTTAGTAACAAGCTCCCAGGGCTAGGTTAGTAACAAGCTCCCAGAGCTAGGTTAGTAACAAGCTCCCAGGGCTAGGTTAGTAACAAGCTCCCAGGGCTAGGTTAGTAACAAGCTCCCAGAGCTAGATTAGTAACAAGCTCCCCAGAGCTATAGGTTAGTAACAAGCTCCCAGGGCTAGGTTAGTAACAAGCTCCCAGAGCTAGGTTAGTAACAAGCTCCCAGGGCTAGGTTAGTAACAAGCTCCCAGAGCTAGGTTAGTAACAAGCTCCCAGGGCTAGGTTAGTAACAAGCTCCCAGAGCTAGGTTAGTAACAAGCTCCCAGGGCTAGGTTAGTAACAAGCTCCCAGAGCTAGGTTAGTAACAAGCTCCCAGAGCTAGGTTAGTAACAAGCTCCCAGGGCTAGGTTAGTAACAAGCTCCCAGGGCTAGGTTAGTAACAAGCTCCCAGAGCTAGATTAGTAACAAGCTCCCCAGAGCTATAGGTTAGTAACAAGCTCCCAGGGCTAGGTTAGTAACAAGCTCCCAGAGCTAGGTTAGTAACAAGCTCCCAGGGCTAGGTTAGTAACAAGCTCCCCAGAGCTAGGTTAGTAACAAGCTCCCAGAGCTAGGTTAGTAACAAGCTCCCAGAGCTAGGTTAGTAACAAGCTCCCAGAGCTAGGTTAGTAACAAGCTCCCAGAGCTAGGTTAGTAACAAGCTCCCAGGGCTAGGTTAGTAACAAGCTCCCAGAGCTAGGTTAGTAACAAGCTCCCAGGGCTAGGTTAGTAACAAGCTCCCAGAGCTAGGTTAGTAACAAGCTCCCAGAGCTAGGTTAGTAACAAGCTCCCAGGGCTAGGTTAGTAACAAGCTCCCAGGGCTAGGTTAGTAACAAGCTCCCAGAGCTAGATTAGTAACAAGCTCCCAGAGCTAGGTTAGTAACAAGCTCCCAGAGCTAGGTTAGTAACAAGCTCCCCAGAGCTATAGGTTAGTAACAAGCTCCCAGGGCTAGGTTAGTAACAAGCTCCCAGAGCTAGGTTAGTAACAAGCTCCCCAGAGCTATAGGTTAGTAACAAGCTCCCAGGGCTAGGTTAGTAACAAGCTCCCAGAGCTATAGGTTAGTAACAAGCTCCCCAGAGCTATAGGTTAGTAACAAGCTCCCAGAGCTAGGTTAGTAACAAGCTCCCAGAGCTAGGTTAGTAACAAGCTCCCAGAGCTAGGTTAGTAACAAGCTCCCCAGAGCTAGGTTAGTAACAAGCTCCCAGAGCTAGGTTAGTAACAAGCTCCCCAGAGCTAGGTTAGTAACAAGCTCCCAGAGCTAGGTTAGTAACAAGCTCCCAGAGCTAGGTTAGTAACAAGCTCCCCAGAGCTATAGGTTAGTAACAAGCTCCCAGGGCTAGGTTAGTAACAAGCTCCCAGAGCTATAGGTTAGTAACAAGCTCCCCAGAGCTATAGGTTAGTAACAAGCTCCCCAGAGCTAGGTTAGTAACAAGCTCCCAGGGCTAGGTTAGTAACAAGCTCCCAGAGCTAGGTTAGTAACAAGCTCCCCAGAGCTAGGTTAGTAACAAGCTCCCCAGAGCTATAGGTTAGTAACAAGCTCCCAGAGCTAGGTTAGTAACAAGCTCCCAGAGCTAGGTTAGTAACAAGCTCCCAGAGCTAGGTTAGTAACAAGCTCCCAGGGCTAGGTTAGTAACAAGCTCCCAGGGCTAGGTTAGTAACAAGCTCCCAGGGCTAGGTTAGGCTAATCTCTGATGTAAGCCGCTCTGTCCTAATCGCATCACCGTTTCACCGGCGTCTGGCGAAGAGACAGTTTAGCCCCGAACCTGCCGCTCAACGTGACTCAAATATCAAATCAGGTTTCCTGATGCTGAAGTGTTTGTGTTGTGACTTCAACCTGAGGCTCCTACAGTAACTTTATCTCTCAAAAGTGCCGTAGGTAGGATCGTGAATCCTGGAGATTCGCAGACCGCGCGCGAACGCGTCCGAAAGAGTGCGGTGCGGAAAAGAATTGGTTGGTCAAAAAATTCAAAAAATGTAAGTCTTGCAACAAGCAACCATAGACAGTATATAAAATGGACACAGCGACCCCACTGTTTTTGACGGAGACAAGTGAAGCCTCTTACCAGCACTTTTCCAGTGATGGGAAAGTGATGGCTGAGCGTTACTGCGCAGCTGCAAACTGAGCTTCCCGCCGCCGATGTGATGTGACCAACGTGTCTGAACGTTGTAAGTCTTCTGGTAGCTGTGCCAAGAGAAATCTCAATCATTCCCAATCTATCAGAGACGGAGAGCGTAGCTATATGTAAGGAGATAACATAGTGTAAGATTTATTTGGTATTAAGAATAATAATGTCCTGTAGCTGGGATCGCCTCACTGTCTCTTTCTCTCTGGCTGGTGTAAGATAAGACGTGTTCAGATTTACTGGAGCAAAAGTGCTCCTGATAAACACTTCACAAACATTTGGAAAAGAATGCACCTAATGTTTAGAGACCACGAGAGAAGAAGAGAATGCGAGCGATCCCAAGGCTAGCGCGCAACTTCGCTATCTCCTCGGAGACAGAAAGTCTGAGGGTGATGTAATCGAGTGGCGATCCAGACGCAAGGACGGAAGGAGGCACCCGAAGAGGAATAAAACGACAGGGAAAGGCGAGATCCGGGGTCAGACCTGGAGAGACTTTGTTGGTGACGAGGGTGAGAGAAGTCTTGAAGGAGCGGCTGATCCATATGCATATGATTGTCTGCTTGCAATATCATTTTACTAAAGATATATTATAGTTTAACTGACCGAATCCTGACTATTCATTTCCTGGTCTGCCATTAACGAACACAAAAAGGGTAAAAGTAGGAGAAGCTGATCTAAGGGGTCAGAAAGACTCTGGCCTTTCAGAGCCGGGGGTAAAATTGGTTGAACGCTTTTCTACAATAGACACAGGCTAATTATTGCTAACTAAAATGCTAGTTAACATTAGTAATTAAACTAAACAGCTGATGTAAGTCCAAACTGCCTGCGAGCTTCTCCTGTACTGTACGGTAATTCCTCTACTATGAGACAGTAAGTCTCGTGGTTATGACACAATCTTTAGCCTATTTTTATAAAAACGTCTGCTACGGCGCCATAACGTGAGGTACAAGGTAACGGAGCCTTTTATACATCGTCGTGTTTCTTTAGAAATAAACAACGGACAAATGAAGTCTTTAAACGCTTCAGATGTGAAGTTATTGGCTGTCAAAGTGACGCCAAAATGAATGGAAGTCAATGGGATGCTAATGGCTGGTGATGGGAACAGGGGCTAGCAAAATGGCGCCATCGCGGCTTCGCTCTGAGGAGAGAAGCCTGGCCCCCTTGCAAGCAACGGACGGTTCCTATCCGACAATTTGAGCGGAAGTTAGCGTTGCTATGGTAACGATAAACAAATCTGAATTCTTTTAACTTTTAATAAAATAAATAATGATTTCATAACGATATGTTGTTGTTTTATTTTCATGATTTTCCTAGCTAACGTCATCAGGGCGGTTAATGCAATTGCTCGCGTTAGCTAATCGCCGCTAACTAGTTAGCTAGTTGCGTTAGCTAACGTCAGCTAGCTGCCATCGTTTTTCTACTCCCGATTTCTACTATCCCGACGCTTTCAACGGTTGTAGTACGACGGCCGCTGGGGGGCGCGTTGCGTGTTACGGAGCTGATTTTACGTGCCAATGTGAAGACGGGTGAACATCGACAACTTCTCAGTCCCTCCGCCCCCTTTCCGCTAAAGCCAAAAACGGTCTCCTAAGCCCCTCCCCCCACAAGGGAGAATGGATGCATGTGCATGAGCAGTGATTGACACGCCCCCTTGGCCCTGATTGGTGCATCTGAACAGGTAGCGGTGGATTTTTGTAAATCCCACTCCAGGCTGTAGGTGGAGCCAGAGGAATGACCTGCTTCATGTAGTTCTACTGGAACATCGGGGCAGTTTCAGCAGATATATGACAGAAAGGTAGTTTTATAAGTCTTACCTACTGCACCTTTAATTCTGTGGCAATAAAACCAGTAGATAAAAATCCAGACTGAGGAGGGTTAAAGCTTTAGTGCGTAGTCCATCATGTGTTTTTCATCCTCCGCGTCCTCCTTGGCTACTAGCAACTGTTCTTTACACAACATTGAAAGCACTCACGCTTGAAAATCTTTCCTTTGTCTGGCTCTCGTAGTTCTTTCTTTGCAGTAAAGTATTTGTGACTGACTGCAGTTAGAGCTGGGCGATTTTTTTCCCTAAACAAAATCTGCGATTTATTTCATTAAAAACTTGATTTATATATATTTATTGTATTTAATTAAAGTGCATCAACATAAACAAAATTGCAAATGCAAACCCTTTCTCTAACTGAAGAGTCACTGTGCCGTGTGCAACAAAGATTGTTAAACATCCAAATTATTAGGGCCCGAGCGCCGACAGCGGCGAAGGCCCTATTGGAATTGAAGGAATTATTATTATTAGGGCCCGAGCGCCGACAGCGGCGAAGGCCCTATTGGAATTGAAGGAATTATTATTATTATTCTTTCTTTCTTCCGCGCAATGAATTGCCTTTTTGAGGGGCTTAACATATTCAAAAACTCACCAAATTTGGCGGTCGCGTCAAGTCTGCTGAAAAATTACGTATTTTATGGGTTTCGGGAATAGGCGCACAAAAATGACTCGCTAGCGCCCCCTACAAAGTTAAAAAAATTGAGCCCCTGCAGTACGTTTAACGTAGACTCACGAAACTTGGTACACCTATCTATCATGGCAAGACGTACAGAAAGCGTCATTAGAGCCATACGCTAAACCCAACAGGAAGTCCGCCATTTTGAATTGAAAGTTCGAAATTAGTGCGATTTTGGCCATTTCCACATGTCATACTTTAACGAACTCCTCCTAGAGATTTCATCCGATCAACTTCAGATTTGGTCTGTGCCATCTTAAGACATGATAGATGAAAAGTTGTAAAAAGAAAAACTTTTGATCATAGGGCATGGTCGTGGCGGGGCGGCCATTTTGTGCGTTTCGCCATCGAAACAGGAAGTTGGTGTAACTCAAGTGTCCATTGTCCAATTGGCTCGAACCTTTTCAAGATTCATAAGAGTCTAACCCTGAGGACATATACGGGCCGATATTTACTCAAAGTCATAGCGCCCCCTAGTGGCAACAGGAAGTAGGCCAAAAACTCAAGGTGATATACTTTAACGAACTGCTCCTAGAGATTTTATCCGATGGACTTCAAATTTGGTCTGTACCATCACAACACCTTACCGATGAAAAGTTGTTAAAAGAAAAACTTTTCGTCAGACGGCGTGGGCGTGACGTGGCGGCCATTTTCACCTTTTTTCGATGAACGAAGAAGTTGTTGTAACTTTAGTGTACGTTGTCATATCTGCCCGAAACTTCTCACGTTTAACAAGGGTCCAGACCTGACCACAACTACAGGCCAAAATTGACATTTCATCATAGCGCCCCCCGCTGGCAACACGAAATCTGCCTTATATGACAAACATCATCCGATTTACATGAAACTTATAATGTGTGGTCTATATGTGATACTGATCCGCCCCATATACTTTAACAACGCCCACTTACTCAGTCCACGCCCCCTTTCGTAATATTTGAACTGTTTAAGGTACACCCTTGTGTGAGGTATCATTGAACTCAGCAGAGAGTTCCTTCTTCATTGGTGATGGTTTGGCCATGCCCCCTATCCTTAAGCCACGCCCCCTTTCATAACTGGTGACCCATTTAAGGTACACTATTGTGTAAGGTATCATTAAACTCAGCAGAGAGTTCCTTCTTCATTGGTGATGGTTTGACCCGCCCCCTATGCTTTAACCACGCCCCCTTTCACAAATAATGAAATGTACGACATTGAGTCTTGTGTGAGGTATCGTTGAACTCGTCAGGGAGTTCCCTTTTCATTGGCAACAATTTTCAACGTCTGATTGCCGCGCAGATGCACGGTCGCAAGGAGCGGCGTTCGCCGGTAACCCCGACGCGCGCAGAGAAGCGAGGGCCCGTCCATCGCTGCTTGCAGCTTTAATTATTATTATTATTCCTCTTCCGCGCAATGAATTGCCTTTTTGAGGGGCTTAACATATTCAAAAACTCACCAAATTTGGCGGTCACGTCAAGTCTGGTGAAAAATTACGTATTTTAAGGGTTTCGGGAATAGGCGCACAAAAATGGCTCGCTAGCGCCCCCTACAAAGTAAAAAAAATTGAGCCCCTGCAGTGCGTTTAACGTAGACTCACGAAACTTGGTACAAATATGTACCATGTAAAGACGTATATAAAACGTCATTGGAGCCATACCTGAAACCCAACAGGAAGTCCGCCATTTTGAATTGAATGTTCGAAATTTGTGCGATTTTGGCCATTTCCACATGTCGTACTTTAACGAACTCCTCCTAGAGATTTCATCCGATCAACTTCAAATTTGGTCTGTGCCATCTTAAGACGTTAAAGATGAAAAGTTGTAAAAAGAAAAACTTTTGATCATAGGGCATGGTCGTGGCGGGGCGGCCATTTTGTGCGTTTCGCCATCGAAACAGGAAGTTGGTGTAACTCAAGTGTCCATTGTCCAATTGGCTCGAAACTTTTCACGATTCATAATAGTCCAACCCTGAGGACATATAAGGGCCGATATTTACTCAAAGTCATAGCGCCCCCTAGTGGCAGCAAGAAGTAGGCCTAAAAGTCAAGGTGCTATACTTTAACGAACTCCTCCTAGAGATTTCATCCGATGGACTTCAAATTTGGTCTGTACCATCGAAACACCTTTCCGATGAAAAGTTGTTAAAAGAAAAACTTTTCGTCAGACGGTGTGGGCGTGGCGTGGCGGCCATTTTGAGCATCCTTCGATGAACAAAGAAGTTGTTGTAACTTTAGTGTACGTTGTCATATCTGCCCGAAACTTCTCACCTTTAACAAGGGTCCAAGCCTGAGGACACCTACAGGCCAAAATTGACATTTCGTCATAGCGCCCCCCGCTGGCAACACGAAATCTGCCTTATATGACAAACATCATCCGATTTACATGAAACTTATAATGTGTGGTCTATATGTGATACTGAGCCGCCCCATATACTTTAACCACGCCCACTTACTCAGGCCACGCCCCCTTTCGTAATATTTGAACTGTTTAAGGTACACCCTTGTGTGAGGTATCATTGAACTCAGCAGAGAGTTCCTCCTTCACTGGTGATGGTTTGGTCCGCCCCCTATGCTTAAGCCACGCCCCCTTTCATAACTGGTGACCCATTTAAGGTACACTATTTTGTAAGGTATCATTGAACTCAGCAGAGAGTTCCTTCTTCATTGGTGATGGTTTGGCCCGCCCCCTATGCTTAAGCCACGCCCCCTTTCATAACTGGTGACCCAATTAAGGTACACTATTGTATAAGGTATCATTGAACTCAGCAGAGAGTTCCTTCTTCATTGGTGATGGTTTGGCCCGCCCCCTATGCTTTGGCCACGCCCCCTTTCATAACTAGTGACCCATTTAAGGTACACTATTGTATAAGGTATCATTGAACTCAGCAGAGAGTTCCTCCTTCACTGGTGATGGTTTGGTCCGCCCCCTATGCTTAAGCCACGCCCCCTTTCATAACTGGTGACCCATTTAAGGTACACTATTGTGTAAGGTATCATTGAACTCAGCAGAGAGTTCCTTCTTCATTGGTGATGGTTTGACCCGCCCCCTATGCTTTGGCCACGCCCCCTTTCACAAATAATGAACTGTACGACATTGAGTCTTGTGTGAGGTATCGTTGAACTCGTCAGGGAGTTCCCTTTTCATTGGAGACGATTTTCAACGTCTGATTGCCGCGCAGATGCACGGTCGCAAGGAGCGGTGTCCGCCGGTAACCCCGACGCGCGCAGAGAAGCGAGGGCCCGTCCATCGCTGCTTGCAGCTTTAATTATTATTATTATTCTTTCTTTCTTTCTTTCTTCCGCGCAATGAATTGCCTTTTTGGGGGGCTTAACATATTCAAAAACTCACCAAATTTGGCGGTCGCGTCAAGTCTGGTGAAAAATTACGTATTTTAAGGGTTTCGGGAATAGTCGCACAAAAATGGCTCGCTAGCGCCCCCTACAAAGTAAAAAAAATTGAGCCCCTGCAGTGTGTTTAACGTAGACTCACGAAACTTGGTACACCTATGTATCATGTCAAGACGTACAGAAAGCGTCATTAGAGCCATGCCCTAAACCCAACAGGAAGTCCGCCATTTTGAATTGAAAGTTCGAAATTAGTGCGATTTTGGCCATTTCCACATGTCGTACTTTAACGAACTCCTCCTAGAGATTTCATCCGATCACCTTCAAATTTGGTCTGTGTCATCTTAAGACATGATAGATGAAAAGTTGTAAAAAGAAAAACTTTTGATCATAGGGCATGGCCGTAGCGGGGCGGCCATTTTGTGCGTTTCGCCATTGAAACAGGAAGTTGGTGTAACTCAAGTGTCCATTGTCCAATTGGCTCGAAACTTTTCACGATTCATAATAGTCCCACCCTGAGGACATATAAGGTCCGATATTTACTCAAAGTCATAGCGCCCCCTAGTGGCAGCAGGAAGTAGGCCTAAAAGTCAAGGTGCTATACTTTAACGAACTCCTCCTAGAGATTTCATCCGATGGACTTCAAATTTGGTCTGTACCATCACAACACCTTTCCGATGAAAAGTTGTTAAAAGAAAAACTTTTCGTCAGACGGCGTGGGCGTGGCGTGGCGGCCATTTTGAGCATCCTTCGATGAACAAAGAAGTTGTTGTAACTTTAGTGTACGTTGTCATATCTGTCCGAAACTTCTCACCTTTAACAAGGGTCCAGGCCTGAGGACAACGACAGGCCAAAATTGACATTTCGTCATAGCGCCCCCCGCTGGCAACACGAAATCTGCCTTATATGACAAACATCATCCGATTTACATGAAACTTATAATGTGTGGTCTATATGTGATACTGAGCCGCCCCATATACTTTAACCACGCCCACTTACTCAGGCCACGCCCCTTTCGTAATATTTGAACTGTTTAAGGTACACCCTTGTGTGAGGTATCATTGAACTCAGCAGAGAGTTCCTTCTTCATTGGTGATGGTTTGGCCCGCCCCCTATGCTTTGGCCACGCCCCATTTCATAACTGGTGACCCATTTAAGGTACACTATTGTGTAAGGTATCATTGAACTCAGCAGAGAGTTCCTTCTTCATTGGTGATGGTTTGGCCCGCCCCCTATGCTTAAGCCACGCCCCCTTTCACAACAGGTGACCCATTTAAGGTACACTATTGTGTAAGGTATCATTGAACTCAGCAGAGAGTTCCTTCTTCATTGGTGATGGTTTGGCCCGCCCCCTATGCTTAAGCCACGCCCCCTTTCACAACAGGTGACCCATTTAAGGTACACTATTGTGTAAGGTATCATTGAACTCAGCAGAGAGTTCTTTCTTCATTGGTGATGGTTTGGCCCGCCCCCTATGCTTCAGCCACGCCCCCTTTCATAACTGGTGACCCATTTAAGGTATACTATTGTGTAAGGTATCATTGAACTCAGCAGAGAGTTCCTTCTTCATTGATGATGGTTTGCCCCGACCCCTATGCTTTGACCACCCCCCCTTTCACAAATAATGAACTGTATGACATTGATTCCTGTGTGAGGTATTGTTGAACTCATCAGGGAGTTCCCTTTTCATTGGCAACGATTTGCAACGTCTGAGTGCCATGCAGATACACGGTCGCAAGGAGCGGCGTCCGCCGGTAACCCCGACGCGCGCAGAGAAGCGAGGGCCCGTCCATCGCTGCTTGCAGCTTTAATTTATACTGTATTTGGATTGAGATAATAAAACCTAAAAAAAAAATTCTAAATAAATCGATTTTTTTGAAAAAATGAATCGATTTGACCTACCAACTCGATTTTTAAATCAAATCGATTTTCCCAGCCCTAACTGCAGTGTTGTTTCTCCCTCTCAGAGGTGGGTAGAGTAGCCAAAAATTGTACTCAAGTAAAAGTACTGTTACTTCAGAACAATATGTAAACAATAGTAAAAGTAAAAAGTAGTCATTCAAATAATTACTCGAGTAAGAGTAAAAAAGTGGCACGTTTTCTTAAAAAAATGCGATGGAATATGCGGGATGTTTATGCAGTTTTATGCGATGAAATTGCGGGAACTTGCAAAAATTGCGGGAACTAGGCGTAATTACGTCACTTCGTAACGTTCCCATGGCAACAGGGGAAAATGGCTGCTCTTGTGTGAAGTAAACGCAACATTTTTCAACTTCCTGCTGAGATATATGTGACTTTTTTGCAACGAAAATGCGGGGATTATGAAATCGTGCAAGCCCCGCATATTTTGCGCGGAAATCGGCAATTTATGCAGCGAAAGTGCGGCGTATTATATGCGGACTTTGGCTGATTATGCGTTGAATTATGCGATCGCATAATCACGTTTTTCTGGAGGGACTGGTTAACTGTGAGAGGATTTTGGCAGCTGAGGAGGATGTTACTCAGTACTCAAGTACTGAGTAACTGTTGAGTAATATATGAAATGTTTATATGCTTGCAGAAAGAAAGGCCTGTTGTCAGGTAAACACGTCACAGTCAAAGACAATGACGCGTAGAATACCAAAGAGGTAAAAATAAAAGTAACGAGTTCATTGTGGCCTAATGTAGCGGAGTAAGAGTACAGTTTCTTCTTCACAAATCTACTCAAGTAAAAGTAAAAAGTATAGTGATTTAAAACTACTCCTAGAAGTATAATCTTTTCAAGTAAATGTAACTCGTTACTACCCACCTCTGCTCCCTCTGTCCCCCTCCAGTCTCGGTGCTGTGCCTGCTGCCTCCGGCGGCGCTGGCACGGTGGGCGTGCGTCCGGGCGTGTCCGCCGTCCTGCTCCTGCACCCAGGAGAAGAGCTGCACGGTGCTGTGCGACCGCTCCAACATCTCGGAGCTGCCCAAAGAGTTCCCCTGCGAGGCGTCCGCCATCAACCTGGACAAGAACAAACTCAAGTTCCTGTCGGAGCGGGCCTTCGGCACGCTGCCCTCCCTCAAGATGCTCTCTCTGGACCACAACAACATTTCCTTCATCACCCCCGGGGCCTTCAAGGTCTGCTCAGGTTTTGTGCTGAAGCAGGAATAATTAATAGTATGTTTTTAGGAATCTGTACTGAATGAGTCAGGGTATCATTGGATAATCAGTTGGTCATTTGTAATTAGAAAATTAAAAACAAGTATATTTGTATTTTGTTAAAGGTGCTCTAAGCGACGGCACGCGTTTTTTTAAGCCATAACATTATTTGCCACATACAGCAAACATCTCCTCACTTTCTGCTAGCTGCCTGTCCCCTGAACACAACGCTGCCTTCATACATGAACTGGGGTAGACGCTCCATATTCATACATGAACTGGTGTCGATGCTCCATATTCATACATGAACTGGTGTAGACGCTCCATATTCATACATGAACTGGTGTAGACGCTCCATATTCATACGTGAACTGGTGTAGACGCTCCATATTCATACATGAACTGGTGTAGACGCTCCATATTCATACATGAACTGGTGCAGACGCTCCATATTCATACGTGAACTGGTGTAGACGCTCCATATTCATACATGAACTGGTGTAGACGCTCCATATTCATACATGAACCGGTGCAGACGCTCCATATTCATACATGAACCGGTGCAGACGCTCCATATTCATACATGAACTGGTGTCGACGCTCCATATTCATACGTGAACTGGGGTAGACGCTCCATATTCATACATGAACTGGTGTAGACGCTCCATATTCATACATGAACCGGTGCAGACGCTCCATATTCATACGTGAACTGGTGTAGACGCTCCATATTCATACATGAACTGGTGTAGACGCTCCATATTCATACGTGAACTGGTGTAGACGCTCCATATTCATACGTGAACTGGTGTAGACGCTCCATATTCATACATGAACTGGTGTAGACGCTCCATATTCATACATGAACTGGTGCAGACGCTCCATATTCATACGTGAACTGGTGTAGACGCTCCATATTCATACATGAACTGGTGTAGACGCTCCATATTCATACGTGAACTGGTGTAGACGCTCCATATTCATACATGAACTGGTGTAGACGCTCCATATTCATACATGAACTGGTGCAGACGCTCCATATTCATACGTGAACTGGTGTAGACGCTCCATATTCATACATGAACTGGTGTAGACGCTCCATATTCATACATGAACCGGTGCAGACGCTCCATATTCATACATGAACCGGTGCAGACGCTCCATATTCATACATGAACTGGTGTCGACGCTCCATATTCATACGTGAACTGGGGTAGACGCTCCATATTCATACATGAACTGGTGTAGACGCTCCATATTCATACATGAACCGGTGCAGACGCTCCATATTCATACGTGAACTGGTGTAGACGCTCCATATTCATACATGAACTGGTGTAGACGCTCCATATTCATACGTGAACTGGTGTAGACGCTCCATATTCATACGTGAACTGGTGTAGACGCTCCATATTCATACATGAACTGGTGTAGACGCTCCATATTCATACATGAACTGGTGCAGACGCTCCATATTCATACGTGAACTGGTGTAGACGCTCCATATTCATACATGAACTGGTGTAGACGCTCCATATTCATACGTGAACTGGTGTAGACGCTCCATATTCATACGTGAACTGGTGTAGACGCTCCATATTCATACATGAACTGGTGTAGACGCTCCATATTCATACATGAACTGGTGTAGACGCTCCATATTCATACGTGAACTGGTGTAGACGCTCCATATTCATACATGAACTGGTGTAGACGCTCCATATTCATACATGAACTGGTGTAGACGCTCCATATTCATACGTGAACTGGTGTCGACGCTCCATATTCATACATGAACTGGAGTAGACGCTCCATATTCATACATGAACTGGTGTAGACGCTCCATATTCATACATGAACTGGTGTCGACGCTCCATATTCATACGTGAACTGGGGTAGACGCTCCATATTCATACGTGAACTGGTGTAGACGCTCCATATTCATACATGAACTGGTGTAGACGCTCCATATTCATACATGAACTGGTGTAGACGCTCCATATTCATACATGAACTGGTGTAGACGCTCCATATTCATACATGAACTGGGGTAGACGCTCCATATTCATACATGAACTGGTGTAGACGCTCCATATTCATACATGAACTGGTGAAGACGCTCCATATTCATACATGAACTGGTGTAGACGCTCCATATTCATACATGAACTGGTGTAGACGCTCCATATTCATACATGAACTGGTGTAGACGCTCCATATTCATACGTGAACTGGTGTAGACGCTCCATATTCATACATGAACTGGTGTAGACGCTCCATATTCATACATGAACTGGGGTAGACGCTCCATATTCATACATGAACTGGTGTAGACGCTCCATATTCATACATGAACTGGGGTAGACGCTCCATATTCATACATGAACTGGTGTAGACGCTCCATATTCATACATGAACTGGGGTAGACGCTCCATATTCATACGTGAACTGGTGTAGACGCTCCATATTCATACATGAACTGGTGTAGACGCTCCATATTCATACATGAACTGGGGTAGACGCTCCATATTCATACATGAACTGGTGTAGACGCTCCATATTCATACATGAACTGGTGTCGACGCTCCATATTCATACGTGAACTGGTGTAGACGCTCCATATTCATACATGAACTGGTGTAGACGCTCCATATTCATACATGAACTGGTGTAGACGCTCCATATTCATACATGAACTGGGGTAGACGCTCCATATTCATACATGAACTGGGGTAGACGCTCCATATTCATACATGAACTGGGGTAGACGCTCCATATTCATACATGAACTGGTGTAGACGCTCCATATTCATACATGAACTGGTGTAGACGCTCCATATTCATACATGAACTGGTGTAGACGCTCCATATTCATACATGAACTGGTGTAGACGCTCCATATTCATACATGAACTGGTGTACACACTGTAAAAAAACTCCTCACTATCTGCTAGCTGCCTGTCCCCTGAACACACTGTAAAAAAACATCTCACTATCTGCTAGCTGCTGCTAGATCAGGATATTTAACACACAACTGCTAAAAACACATCTCTTCCGACTACACCTCGGATAAAAAAAAAAAAATAATAATCTTGAACCTGCACTTTCATATGTCTCTTTGTAGCTTTACTTATTTAAAGCTAATGTACTTGCACTTACTACTTGTTGTCTGGCGTTTGTACCTTCACAGTTGAAAGCACTTAACTGTAAGTCGCTTTGGATAAAAGCGTCAGCTAAATGACATGTAATGTAATGTAACAACTGACCCTCTGTCCTGCAGGGCCTTCCCAACCTGGTGGAGCTGAGAATGGCGCACAACGACTACATCAGTTACCTTCACACTCGGGCGTTCACGGGGCTGAAGAAGCTGGTGCGTCTGGACCTGTCGGACTGTAACCTCTTCAACATCCCGGACCGCATCTTCCTGGAGCAAACCGCTCTGAAGGAGCTGCTCTGCTTCCAGAACAACTTTAGGAGGATCCCCGGGGCGTTCAGAGGCATGGAGAACCTGACACACATCTACCTGGAGAGGAACCGGATCGAGGCGGTGGCCTACAACTCCCTGCTGGGCCTGGGCAATCTCAAGTACGTTGCAGGCTGGAAGTAGCAGAAAGTAGTAGAAAACATATCTATATTGTATATCATTCACTGAAGGAACCAAGCAGGCCTGCCTTGTTGCACCATCCAACATTTTCTTCAAAACTTGACATTTTCAGCGTGTAGCTCGCTAGCTCGAACGTTGTTTCCAGTAGCCATCACGCCGGATGTCAGGCTTTTATCCTGGAAATGTCCTTCCCTTAAACCAGACCAAACTAAAAGAGAATACAAATCTTGAACAATATAGTGCGACAACTACAACCTAAACACAACCAAACGATGTATACTATGAGGCAGTTATCCTCGTGTTCTTCTGACGGGTGACGTCACGGATGCTACGTCCACTGATTTCACAGTTATCAGTTCTGTGTCTTAAACATCTCTGTCTTCTTCTCACTCCAGGTACCTGAACCTCCAGGAAAACCGCATCAACGTGATCCACGACCAGTCCTTCCAGGACCTGTTGCGGCTGGAGAACTTCTACCTCAACGACAACGTGCTGTGCGATCTGCCGCGGTCCGCCTTCAAGGGCCTCGTCCGCCTCAAGATGCTCAACCTCGGGGGGAACCTGTTGACCAACGTGTCCAAGACCTGGTTCGGTGACCTGGTGGAGCTGGAGGTCCTGTACCTGGACAGGAACCAGCTTGTCAACATCGAGGAAGGCACATTTGAGAACCTGACCAGCCTGATCACGCTCCACCTGAACAGCAACAACCTCACCACCCTTCCCTTCCCCGTCTTCCAGCCCGTGTACTTCCTGGGCCGCCTCTACCTCTTCCGTAACCCCTGGGAGTGTGACTGCACCCTGGAGTGGCTGAAGGAGTGGATGGAAAGCTACAAGCTGGTGCGGGACATCCCGTGCACCTCGCCTTCCTCCGTGGCGGGGCTGGATCTCAGCGAGGTGGTTTTCGCCAAGGTGAACGACACGTGCGTGGACCCCGGGGAGCTGAACCTGACCACGGTATCGTCGGAGATAGCCTCCACCACGGAAAACCGCTTCAACAGCCTCATTTCCAAGCTGCTGCAGCAGGAGCTCCGAGAGGAGATGGGGAACGGGACGGAGAGCCTCCGCAACGCGACGCTGCCCGAGGACGGGCAGCTGTCTGCGGGGGTCGGAGGGCGGCGGGCCCAGGCACGCCGATCGCTCGTCTGCTTCACTGTAGCGTGGCTCATCTTTGGTTTGATTGGCCGGTCAGATATTAGTCACAGTCTTTCTTGCACATGAGGACTTTGGAGTAGCTTTTTTTTAAATTGCCGATGAGATAAAAAGATGTTTTCAGCACACAGGAATACCGTTCCTTACATGTGTGGTTGCTGGTGCGAGTTTTTCCTGCCAAAACGTCGGATTTATGGGATACTATTTTCAGTTGAAATGCAAGCAATTCTTCACGTGGAAAGACTGGCGGCGACATGGCGGCATTTACATCCACGCGAGCTGTTTCTATACGATAATCTAGGATATTTATAGATGACACATCTGATGCGTATCGTTCATCGTAGGTTATATATAAACGGCTCTGCCAAAGCTGTACACTTGCAGGATTGACTTCTACGGTGTGGATTCCAAACTGGATTACTGTGACGACGTGATGAAAATGTACTTGTGATCCTCCACCTTTTGTTGCATAATGCTCAATTTTAATTAAACATCACGTAATATTCGTAGCATTACATATAGTCTGTTACATTGCATTTTCATTGACATCTATGTGTAAAGTTAAAGGAATAAGAGCTCCTGTAGTTATCTCCTAAACAGATGTCCTCTCTGCTCTAAATGTGGGTTCTGCAGCTTTTCCGTAAATGCATTAATCTTCTTATTGCATGCGGCTCAGTGTCGTTGCCGCTTGTGTTCACCGCAGCGTAATGGAGGGACTTTCTCGTTGCGTTTGCGTCCGATGCCCCTCATGGACATGACCTCTCTCTATACGGCGGGTGTGATTGCCATATGGTTGTGGATGGGGGAGGGGAAAGTGTCAACGCATGTCAGTTTCCTTTGGGATAATAAAAGTAGAGCTGCAACTAACGATTACTTTCATTGTCTGATTATTATTGCCGATTATTTTCTCGATTAATCGATTACTTGTTTGGTCTATAACATGTCTATCAGTGTTTCCCCAAAAAGCCCAAGATGACGTCCTCAAATGTCTTGTTTTTGTCCACAACTGAAATATATTCAGTTTACTGTCACAGAGGAGAGAAGAAACTAGAACAATATTCACATTTAACAAGCTGAGATCAGATAATTATTTACATTTCATTCATAAAAAATGACTCAAACTCGATTCATGGATTATAAAAAATAGTTGCTGATTCATTTAATAGTCAACAATTAATCGATTCGTCTTTGCAGCTCTAATGAAAAGACTTTAGGTATGTTACATTGCAAACAAATGAAGTGTTCTTAAATTGCAACATATTCTGCTTACTGCAAACTTTAAAACGTTAAAGGGCCAGTGTGTAACGTTTGTAGTTGTTCATTATCAAAATCTGTGTTGCCCATTCACAAACGTGTCCTTCTTCATGAATATTTACCACCACCATCAATTCCAAGTATTCCTATTGGCTTGACATTTTACATTTGCGCTTACATGAACTGGTGTAGACGCTCCATATTCATACATGAACCGGTGTAGACGCTCCATATTCATACGTGAACTGGTGTAGACGCTCCATATTCATACATGAACTGGTGTAGACGCTCCATATTCATACATGAACTGGTGTAGACGCTCCATATTCATACATGAACTGGTGTAGACGCTCCATATTCATACATGAACTGGTGTAGACGCTCCATATTCATACGTGAACTGGTGTAGACGCTCCATATTCATACATGAACTGGTGTAGACGCTCCATATTCATACATGAACTGGTGTAGACGCTCCATATTCATACGTGAACTGGTGTAGACGCTCCATATTCATACATGAACTGGTGTAGACGCTCCATATTCATACATGAACTGGTGTAGACGCTCCATATTCATACGTGAACTGGTGTAGACGCTCCATATTCATACATGAACTGATGTAGACGCTCCATATTCATACATGAACTGGGGTAGACGCTCCATATTCATACGTGAACTGGGGTAGACGCTCCATATTCATACATGAACTGGGGTAGACGCTCCATATTCATGCTCCATCTTGAAATACAGTAGCCGGTAAGGGACATACAGGACATACTGCTCCACCTTTCACGTTTTCTCTGTCACATGATAAACTCTCAGCTGCTGCTAACGCTGCTAACGGGTATCGTAGCTTCCCGGCGAGTTTGAAGAAGGAAACATGGAGGACCACACGTATTCAAAATCATACGTACTTTGAACTGCGTGGTGAGAGAGAGTTGATTGTTGATATATGATCTCAACGCTAGACGGGAGACATTCCCACACGCTGGACCTTTAACCTTTAACCCTGTTCAATCACCAGCTGCTTCCTTCTCACCCTGATGAATGTAAAGTACTTTGGTTTGGACAGACAGTGATCCGCTTTAGTCGTGTTGTTCTGTCAGGATGCATTTTTTCTAAATAAAATAAATTGTTGTTGAACTTTTGACGTGCCTGCTCAGTGACTCGACCCGTTTCAGCGGTGAACTCCCGGTGACGTGCGCACGCTGACCCGTTGGCTCTTTAATGTGGGATTAGCTGGGACCGCCGGGCCGGCTGGATGCTGCGTCTCATCCCCCGCTCATCTTCCATCGCTCTAATGCAGCTGTTTGCTTTTTATTTAACCCTGTTTTTGTTGTTGTTGTTGCTCCTGTCACATTATTACTCAGGTTACGTTGGCTAGCAACGATGGAGAGTCAAGGTAACTCAGTTCTGGTGGAAATTTGGGGATATTATTTGACCTGGATATTTCCCGGTGTGGCGCTTTCTAGCTAACTAGTTAGATATTAACTTTAGTTAGATTTATATATATTTATATTATTGATATGAAAAGTCATAAAAAAGTCATAGTATAGTATGTCGAAAAGTAAAAAAAGTCATAGTATAGTATGTCGAAAAAAGTCAAAAAAGTCATAGTATAGTATGTCGAAAAAAGTCAAAAAAGTCATAGTATAGTATGTCAAAAAAAGTAAAAAAAAAGTGATAATATAGTATGTCAAAAAAAGTAAAAAAAATCATAGTATAGTATGTTGAAAAAGTAAAAAAAAGTCATAATATAGTATGTCAAAAAAAGTAAAAAAAAGTGATAATATAGTATGTCAAAAAAAGTAAAAAAAATCATAGTATAGTATGTTGAAAAAGTAAAAAAAAGTCATAATATAGCATGTCAAAAAAATTTATAAAAAGTCATAATATAGTATGTCAAAAAAGTAATAAAAAAGTCATAATATAGTATGTCGAAAAAAGTAAAAAAAGTCATTATATAGTATGTCAAAAAAATTAATAAAAAGTCATAATATAGTATGTCGAAAAAAGTCAAAAAAGTCATAGTATAGTATGTCAAAAAAGTTAAAAAAGTCATAGTATAGTATGTCAAAAAAAGTAAAAAAAGTGATAATATAGTATGTCAAAAAAAGTAAAAAAAATCATAGTATAGTATGTTGAAAAAGTAAAAAAAAGTCATAATATAGTATGTCGAAAAAAGTAATAAAAGTCATAATATAGCATGTCAAAAAAATTTATAAAGTCATAATATAGTATGTCAAAAAAGTAATAAAAAAGTGATAATATAGTATGTCAAAAAAAGTAAAAAAAATCATAGTATAGTATGTTGAAAAAGTAAAAAAAAGTCATAATATAGTATGTCGAAAAAAGTAAAAAATGTCATAATATAGTATGTCGAAAAAAGTAATAAAAGTCATAATATAGCATGTCAAAAAAATTTATAAAGTCATAATATAGTATGTCAAAAAAGTAATAAAAAAGTCATAATATAGTATGTCGAAAAAAGTAAAAAAAAAGTCATTATATAGTATGTCAAAAAAATTAATAAAAAGTCATAGTATAGTATGTTGAACCAAGTACAGCTGGTCAAAAAATTAAGTATGACTACATGACTTTTTAATTATTTCAGAAATAAAAGTCATAAAAAACATGCAGAACAATTTCAGTATGTCGAAATAAATGTAATAAAAAAGTCATTAAAAGTAGATCTCAAGTAGTATTAGTTGGTACTACCTCATGCTGAGCGTCGGCTACTGTTAGCCGGCCTCCATCTTGCTCAGGTATAATTTCAGGTATAATTTGTCCTCAGCCAGCGGCGCCTCGTATCCACACGGCGATGCTGCGGGATTACACGGCAGTAACACACGGCGTCCAGGCTGCCGCTCACTCGGATTGATTGGAATCCCAGAATGCAGCACTCAGACTCAGAGGTCAGCTGAGGGCTCCTGAAATATGCATCCCAGCCTACACGCGTGACTTTTTGTTTTTTCCCCCCATCATTTTAAAAGTCTGTTTTAGGGCTGCAACCTATGATTATCTTTATAATGAATTATGTTGCAGGTTATTCTCTCAATTCATTGATTAATCATTCGATCTATAAAATGCTAAACACAAGTTTTCAAAGAGAAAATGTCTTTTTTTTTGTCAGAACAGTCAGAAAACCCCAAAGATATTCATTATATTATAAAAGATTTAGAGAAGCAGATAATATGATATATTAACACGCCTGACATCACATATCTAGATTCCTAAACTATTTTACTATTTATTCTCCTTACTTATATTTATTGTTTGTATATCTGTGTCTTGTACTTCCCCCCACACCAATATATCAAAGTGCAATTTAGGGGTCTTTCCTCAAACAAATGTGATGTTTTTCAATAAAAAAAAATGCAATTTGACATAAATTTGGTCCATTATCACCATATCTGTGTCTAAAATGTTGGAAAAGCTAGAGCAGATAATACAAAACACAAAGCTTATGACGTAACGCTTCTTTTAGTAACTGTCATTCGCTTTTTGCTGAGTTTGTTCTGAACATTTTGATATGAAACATACGCGGATCAGTTATATGTAAAAACCTCTAAAGGCGCCGACACGCCGACCAGATAATCGGCCGTCTGACGGTCTGGCGAGGTCGGAGGAGCCGTCGGCCTTCATTTGGGACGATTTGACTTGTTGAAACGGAGGGCGGGCGGTCGGACTCAACGACCAATCTGATTGGTGGAGAGCTAACCAGGAAATGACGAGCGGGATGAGCGCGACGAACAGCCTCTCAAAATCTGACGAAGATCTTCTAAACTGACCTTTGTTGATCTGAAGTGAAGACAGATTCAGAGGTGGTGATGGCGCAGTGGTTAGAATGCATGCCTTTGGAAGTTAAATCAGTACTTCTACTTTTACCAGAGTATTTTTTTTAACACAAGTATCTGTACTTGTACTCGAGTACGGGAAGCGAGTACTTTTGCCCTCTCTGAAAAATGCCCTCAGACCTCAGAGGGTTAACAGACGACTCCTAATCGATACACCTTTTGCGGCTCTACTTGACGACAATCAGCGTATATTGACAGCGATTACCCAGAATCCCCAGTGTCACAGGAAGTTGGACTGGCTTCCTGCTACGTGTCGCTGCTCAAATCTGGATTTTTAGGACAGAGATATTGTTCGTGTCGTGCTTGTGTTCTGTGGAAAAGAAGAAGAAAAAGAAGAGCCACTCCACGGTTCACTTTTCCAACACATAAAAGGAAATATATTTAAAAAAAAATGTTTCATACTGACGGACCTTTTAACATTGCAGAGTCATTTACACAGGGGGGGGGGGGGGGGGGGGGGGGGGGGGGGGGGGCAGTTTGTACTTCAGTCCGTCATATTCACATACAGGTTATTCAGATGCACACGCCGGCCGCGGCCGCCTCTTCCCTCGCTAAGAAGTCGCCTTCGCGGAGCGTATAGGGTACACTTCCTCTTCGCAGACAGTTACAGTTTCAGAATAAAAAAAAAAATCTCTTGCTGATTTTTGACACATTAACACTCTTGGACATCACATTTCTGAAATGGCAAATGAAGGAAAACAGTGAAATTTGTCCGTTTCTTTTTGTCTATGACGAATCAAAACAGAGAAGAAGAAGAAAAAAAAAAAAAAAAAAAAAAATCAAGACTTTTATTAGATTTTTTTTTTTTTTTTTTACAAACACATCATCTCACTACATGGTCGATCATTTACTTTCATTTTTTTTTATTTTTATTTTTTTTTAATAAATCTGTGGTTTTTAGAAATGTCACCCGAAATGCAAGGGATGTGCATAGGTGTCAGGTCAACGTCCGGCTCCATTGCTGTTTTTCCTCGCCCTCTCTTTGCTTCCCTTGGCCGAGTTCACTTCCAAACAACTGGAATGTTTTCTTCTTTTTCATATATATATATATATATATATATATATATATATATATATATATATATATATATATATATATATATATATACGCACACACACTGGGTATATATGTGTTTGTATTTGTCTTCTTTTCTTCCTTGGAGGTTTACAGAGGGACACTGACTGACTGCATGGAAGCTTGCAAAATGTCCACATGCATGATAACCTCATCCACATCTCTAACACATTTATGGATTTATTTAGAAGAGACAGTACCTGGTGGGTAGAAAGGTGCGTGATAATGTTAACAACAACCAGATCGCTATAGGGGAGGATGTGGCCCAGAGTTAAAGGGTAACTACCTTTTTTTTTTTTTCAACCTATTTCAACCTATGTTCCTGTGTTTTTGTGTCTAATTGTCTGATGGGAACAACAATCTGTGACGTTGTTCCAGTATTAAGTGAGATCGCCGCAGTCGGCTGCAGAGAAACAAGCTGCAATGTGAGTTATTAGGACGATTGTCCAGCTTGTATTTACCTTCACTAAAGTGCTTGTTTTGCAGCTGACAGACTCAGATTATTATTCTAAGTGTCTGACAACATTATGGGAAGGATTTCTACAGAGATAGAGCTTTAAAACCTCTTTGAGACCTTTCTGATTAACCAGAAACAGCTCTGAAGTCACTAGCACTAAACCCACCAGACTCCATTTAAAAAAACAATACTTTTAGCGTGTACAGAGCCACCATATATTCACATGTAAATCTGTAAACTGTGTGTGTATTTCAACTAAAACTAGAGTTGTGATGGTTGGAAAAGTGGAAAGACGACCCAAAACGGCTTTTCATTGTTTGATTTTGTTTCTGTTGACTTTGAATGAAGTGTGTTTTACGATGCTAAAATGACTGTTTATTTACATGGAGTCTGGTGGGTTTAGCGAACGTAATTTTGCAGATGTTTTTATGTTTAAATAAAGGATCTTACTCTTCAACAGAAAGGTCGACCTCCTTAGAAATCCTTTCCATAATGTTGTCAGACACTCAGACTATTAATCTGAGTCTGTCAGCGACAACACGAGCACTTTAGTGAAGGTAAATACAAGCTGGACAATCGTCCTAATAACTCACATTGTAGCTTGTTTCTCTGCTGCCGACTGCAGCG
>CM042434.1:2324129-2361629 GCA_023631565.1 Gymnocephalus cernua | reverse complement strand
GGAGAGCTGAGATGATCTGAATGATGAGTCATTTAAAATAACCCTCGGTGCTCTGAGATTAATAATGAAATAAATCTGACAGGCAGAAATTCACCCGGTGAGAAAACGGTTCATGAGAGGCTCATGTGCTGATAAAACCCAGCAGAGACGGTGTGGAAATGTTATTTAATTTAACCATAATACTTAAAAGTACAATGACCAGTGTTGTGTTAACGTCTGTGCCTGGTTGCATAAAAACCGCTCAAGGAAACGACCCCGTTAGAAGTGAAGGATATTTGTGTGATTTTGAGTCTAGCAGGACTACTCGAAGGTCTCCACAATGTGCTACAGAGTGAGGCATCTCACTTCTGTTCCATCTTTGTTGGGAGTCGCACATGCGCAGTAAGGACTACTAGCCAGTCAGAAGCAGAGTATGAGACTACTAACCAGTCAGAAGCAGAGTATGAGACTACTAGCCAGTCAGAAGCAGAGTATGAGACTACTAGCCAGTCAGAAGCAGAGTATGAGACTACTAGCCAGTCAGAAGCAGAGTATGAGGGCGTGTCCTGACAGTACCTAGGTAAGGACTATTAGCCAGTCAGAAGCAGAGTATGAGGGCGTGTCCTGACAGTACCTAGGTAAGGACTACTAGCCAGTCAGAAGCAGAGTATGAGGGCGTGTCCTGACAGTAGCTAGGTAAGGACTACTAGCCAGTCAGGAGCAGAGTACGAGGGCGTGTCCTGACAGTACCTAGGTAAGGACTACTAGCCAGTCAGAAGCAGAGTATGAGGGCGTGCCCTGACAGTACCTAGGTAAGGACTACTAGCCAGTCAGGAGCAGAGTACGAGGGCGTGTCCTGACAGTACCTAGGTAAGGACTACTAGCCAGTCAGAAGCAGAGTATGAGGGCGTGTCCTGACAGTACCTAGGTAAGGACTACTAGCCAGTCAGAAGCAGAGTATGAGGGCGTGCCATGCTAGCAGCTAGGCGAGCATTATAACGTGTGTTCCAAAGTGACCACGTTTGTCTCTGAAGTAAAGGCTGGACTACAACAGAGCTGTTTGGAGCAGTTGGTGAACAGTGTTTTCTGGTGGAGATGGTAAGTCCCTTTGGGGGGGACTTTGGTCTTTTTCACTTTGTAAAGCTATAACATGCACAAAAAAGATATATAACACAATAAAGGGGAAAAAGCAAAAAGTATAATATGAGCACTTACATGTTTTTTTTCAGTTACAAAGTTGTTGTTTAGTAAATCATTGTTCCTCTTTATATAGACTTTTTAATTTTTTTTTTTTACCAAAAATGATTTGCGCTGCTCAGGGGGAAGTTGGCTTAAAAAAAACAATTCAAAAAAAGTTTGAGAACCACTGCGAAGGTATGCAGAGATACAGTTAATCCTAAGGATTCACTCTGCCACATGTATGTTTAGTAAAACATGATCTATAAAATCATGTCAACAGTTATTATTTTAATAGCTTAGTATTGCAGGGCACCATAAAAAGAGATGTATAAAGGCCTTAGGCCGCCCTACATGTTGTAGTAGGGGGTCCCTGCTCCGTCTCTCTCAGTTAAAACACGTTGAAGACCCCTGCTTTAGTGCTGGGTCCGACTTTCAAAGCATTTTTCTGCGTAACAGAACACGCAGCAGAATAAAAGAGGCAGATTGCAGGTTGCCTGCTGTGGGTGCGGAGTGTGCGACATGTTAGAGCAGAGCTGTTCTCTGTACAATGTGTTCTCAGCCTCTGTAACACGAGCCTCCACGCCGACGGGCCAAATACAATACCCACAAGTCACTGGGTTCTCTTGTGCAACAGAAGGCTGCAGACTGACGGTGACGACTGTTTTTAAAGTCACAGGCTGAACAGGGTGAAGGGAAGACACTGAACCCACTGAATACGTTAGAGACTATTACTTAGAGACATTTACTGACTCGTTCACATGCACATAATATTCCGGTTTTTGCTTATTCTGAAAAAGACGATATTCAGACTAAGCCGTTTACACGGCTCATGAAAGAGGAAGTTCCACTAATGTTCACGTCCCTCTTTCTTTCCTTCAACTTCCTTCTTGAAAAGGCCGGCGTTGTGTTGTTTGCGCATGTCCAAAAACCTGTTGATATCCAAAGTCTTTGATAATGGGTGGTGATGATGCAGTGGTTAGAACACATGTGGGAGACCAGGGTTCGATTCCCACCATAATCCATCAACCAATGTGTCCCTGAGCAAGACACTTAACCCCTAGTTGCTCCAGAGGCGTGCGACCTCTGATATATAGCAATTGTAAGTCGCTTTGGATAAAAGCGTCAGCTAAATGACATGTAATGTAATGTAATGTTTAAAAGTCGCTGTGTTTCTTCTTTTCTTTTGGCCGGGCATCTCTGCCGCGTTATTATGGAACCCACGCAATTTCTAGGAGGGACGCGCCCTTCGATAGCATTCACACGCTACTATTGGCCAGGCGTCCACGCTTACACAAGGTAACGTAACCCCATTTGTTCTGGTCCTGTCCCCCGACCAATCGGCTATCCTAACCTTAACCACTCGAGGTCACATGCCCAACACCAACCAATCAGGCTGCTTCTTAGGACGGGACTTGCCTAGAAGTTACGTAGGATCCATAATAACGCATCTCTACCGCAGTCCTGCAAACTGTTCAGTCTGTCCAGAAAAACGCAGAGTTTTTTTGTGATTGTTGCGGGCAAAAATCCTTGATTATGCGGCACGTTTTCTTAAAAAATGCGATGGAATATGCGGGATATTTATGCAATTATATGCAATGAAATTGCGGGAATTTGCAAAATGATGATGAAAAAGAGAAAACAAAGTGATTCCCCCCAACACTGTGTTCTCACTAGGCGAAATTACGTCACTTCATAACGTTCCCATGGTAACAGGGGAAAATGGCTGCTCTTGTGTGAAGTAAACGCAACATTTTTCAACTTTCTGCTGAGATATATGTGACTTTTTTGCAACGAAAATGCGGGGATTATGAAATCATGCCAAACCCCGCATATTTTGCGCGGAAATCGGCAATTTATGCGGCGAAAGTGCGGCGTATTTGAAAAAATGCGGCCCCCCGCATAAATATGCAGATTTTGGCTGATTATGCATTGAATTAGGCGATCGAATAATCACGTTTTTCTGGAGGGACTGACTGTTGGCTGGTTGGTTTGTGTACAACAACCATGGCAACGCACAGAGCTGACCGTCAGCCGTAAACAAGCAAGCGGCCGTAAACTGTCACAAACTGCAGTAAAAACCCAGATTGAGACGCAGATGCTGAATACGCTGCATACGTGTCCAAAGAAGGCTTCTAACACCTGAATAACAGCGACATATCACACATGTCTTAATCGGGAAAATGCTATATTTGGAAAAAGACCTTATTCTGAATATCCAAATAGAATAAACTGTTTACATAACCCGTATAAAATTAGGAATAATGTCACATTGAGAATCCTAGAGGAATATTAGTGTGCATGTAAACATAGTGAACATACTCAGTGTCTCCTGGGTCTGCTAATGAGCACAGATGACCAAACATGGATTAGAAAATGGGTTAAGATGAACATCACAGCACACACTATCTGTAACACACAAACTAAGCTACGTGGTTTCAGTTTTATCTCAGCCTTCTGTTGTTTTACGACCAAATCAACAGATTCAATCTACAGGGTTAATAAAATAAACCGAGAGAAGAGAGAGAGAGAGAGAAAGCAGAAGAGAAGAGAGGAGTTGGTTGCTGTCACCGGTTGTTACTTACATGCACAGATGCCGTTCAGTAGGAGAAAGCGAGAGAGATGAACAGGAGGGGTCATAACATGATTTGGTTTCAACAGCAGAATTACAAAAATGTTACACACAAACAGCAAGATACAACCGCTGGGCAGCTGTGCACCGTGGCAGCAATGGAGATGGAAATACACAATAGAGACAGAGCGCATTTAAGTCATTAAGGAACAACTCTCCGCTCTCCATTGACTTGTATTGAGTGAAGGTTTCCACCTCGTCTATTCCGTCTGCTAGCAAACAACAGAAACATGCCTACAAGCTGCTGTGTGGTGATATCAACTACCAACATCGTAAACAACCCAGAACTTAATTTTTCATAAGCTGCCGATCTGAAAAACTGAGCCTTTATGAAGACAAGAGTGGAAACAGACGTGAGGAATCTGCAGGGAGAACGGAGAGACGCTAAGCTAACGTTATGTCCGACGTTACGCGTGTTAGCTTAAATAACAGAATTATAGTTAGCCTAAAACTAAGATTTGGGTATTTGACTTGCTAAATAAATCACCCTTAAGAGAATAGCAGGGTGGCATGTGTGTGTGTGTGTGTGTGTGTGTGTGTGGTCGAGCGAGTGAGAGTGATGGCGATTGGCACCTAACCCTAACCATTGCCTAATCCTAGTGCCTTCCAGACGGCGCTGCCTGGAAGACGACGCTGGGGGCTTAAAACACCAAACACCTTCCAAGTACCTAGCCACGGCGTAGATTTATCACAGAAGCATAAATCACGCTTAGGCTAACGTTATGTCCGACGTTACGTGTGTTAGCTTAACTTACAGACATATAGTTAGCCTAAAAACTAACATTTGAATATTTGACTTGGTAACAAAATGCTTCCTGCAAACGTAACGTCGGACATAACGTTAGATCACCACACACACCAGCTTGTTGGCATGTTTCTGTTGTTTGCTAGTTAAGCTAACCACTTGTAGGCATGTTTCTGTTGTTTGCTAGTTAAGCTAACACGCGTAACGTCGGACATAACGTTAGCTTAGCGTCTCTCCGTTCTCCCTGCTGATTCCTCACGTCTGTTTCCACTCTTGTCTTCATAAAAGCTCAGTTTTTCGGGTCGGCAGCTTATGAAAAATGAAGTTCTGGGTTGTTTACGATGTTGGTAGTTGATATCACCACACAGCAGCTTGTAGGCATGTTTCTGTTGTTTGCTAGCAGACGATATTGACGAGGAGGAAACCTTCATGCAACACAAGTCAATGGAGAGCGGACCGTGACTTTCAGACTATGACGCGCTGCGCTCTGTCTCTATATACTGTTGTTGTTGTTGACCGGTGATACGTCACTGTGTGACGTATCACCGGTCTGGAGACACTCGGAGCAAAGTCTCATGTTGTGTCGAGTCTTCTTAGTGGTTAAAAATAGATATTTTGAGGCTAGCATAAAAGTGCCCCTAGCTCTCCCATTCAAAAGGCCATTTGACCCAAAAACAAGAATACGGTCAATCTCAAAAGTGGTGCTTCCATCCTAAATATGCTTTTAAACTAAAGTTTGACTCACGTACATTCACAAAAACACCCTAGGTTGCATTTTGGCGAGAGTTACGCTTCAACATAACTGCGTCAAAAGTGACGCCAATAGTCCTGACCAAGCGCGTTTAGATAAAGCGTGTTATACGACGCTAAAGAGAGACTTTTAGCGTCAATAACAACGACAAAGGCACCTGACCAAGAGTCCGTATTTTACGAGATGGGAGTGAGAATCTGGCTTATCTGGCTATGATAGAACTCATAAATGAAGTCTGGAGGAGGTGTTTTTGTTTCAGTGCGTACTATCGTTCTCTGTACGCGAACACAGACGCACACAAAGAAAAAAAATCCAGATTTTCCGCAGCGATTCTTTCTCGGGAGAAGGAAATAGATTTTGGATGAGAATTCCTCAAAGAATCTCAAGGCCCTCGTTAGTAAGAGACCATTAAAGTGTTAAACATGAACATGATCTGTGTACTAACTAATGCATCTGTTGTCAACAACACGAGGGATGAGTGGAGTTTAAACTAGGGCCGTCCTCTACTAAAGAAATTCTCAGTCGACTAACACTTATGTGATTTTGTCGACTAATCGATTAGTTGATGTAATCGACAGAGCTGTGCTCTTTGAGAGCTGGTTAAGACTAGTGTGATGGCAAAATTATATTTTACCCAAGTAACTATGTCTTTCTGTATGTGCTCTTGTTATGTCTCCCCCAAGGAGAAGTTAAATACATTTGTCTGTGAGAAAATAGCCAACCTAGGTTTACTGAGATACAACCGTAGTCACAAGGTCTCTACAAGTTATACGACATAACATCCCTGTGAACCAGATAGACCAGAAGGTCCCATCTTCATTTGTTATAAGATTGAATTGTGTGCTTAAAGTTCACAATTCATGTGACTTGCACAAACGTCATGTAGAGATGAGATCACATGCCGTTGTCACTCCCTCTCTCTTATCTGTGTATTTAAGCTGATGTTCTTGATGTGTGAACTTTGAAGACTCTTCCACATGTTGCTGCGTGCATCTTGTGAACGAGTTCTCCTATCCTGCGCAGAATATGTACTTCAATAAATTACAAAAACCTACATTGGTTTCAGTCTACTATTTCTTGTTACTTGTTTCATCTTCAATTATTCTAAAACAGTTAATTAATCTACACCTGCTGCACCATGGGTATTCTCCACCACACTAGAAAGGAGCAATATAAATGTAGTTAATTAACCATCTGTAAAACTGAGTTTCTCCACAATTAATCCTGCAAAAGCACCACTTTAAATCTCGTGTTCTCCAGAAATGTTCTCATAAGTTACATGGAAATGAGTAATTAAGCATGAATAAGCATAAAAAATGACTTATCGACTGAAGAAATCTTAGTCGACTGAGACCAAAACGACCGATTAGTCGACTAATCGACTAAGAGGGGGCGGCCCTAGTTTAAATACTGCTGATTAGATGCAGGTGACTCTGGGTCCCATGCACTCATGCTTTCATCGCTCCATACCTTCATGTTCTGAGTTGCATGCTTTAAGATATTAACGCAGAACCTTTGAAATGGACGTAAATGACATGCTCATCACACTCAAACATACTGCCCACGCAAATATCAAACTACACGCACAGATGGGACGTACGGATCTCTAAACTGTAAATCCTGCGCGATCAAACGTGACTTTAGAGCAGAGGTGCCCAAATTCCTTCAGATGAACGGACAAAACGTATCCGTATGGAAGGCCACGGGCCAACGATAAACGACGTTGAAGAATACGATAATTCTTGAAATTCTTCGTAGATAAAACTGACGTATGTGATTTTATAGGGAAGTTTACCAGCACTGGGCTTTAGGCTACATTTACATCGCATCGTTTTGGTTTGAAAACAAATATCTTTTGATATGTTTCCCCCTCTCATTCCCCCTGCTCTGGTGTTTCCCCCTCTCGTTCCCCCTGCTCTGGCGTTTCCCCCTCTCGTTCCCCCTGCTCTGGTGTTTCCCCCTCTCGTTCCCCCTGCTCTGGTGTTCCCCCTCTCGTTCCCCCTGCTCTGGTGTTTCCCCCTCTCATTCCCCCTGCTCTGGTGTTTCCCCCTCTCATTCCCCCTGCTCTGGTGTTCCCCCTCTCGTTCCCCCTGCTCTGGTGTTTCCCCCTCTCGTTCCCCCTGCTCTGGTGTTCCCCCTCTCGTTCCCCCTGCTCTGGTGTTTCCCCCTCTCATTCCCCCTGCTCTGGTGTTTCCCCCTCTCATTCCCCCTGCTCTGGTGTTTCCCCCTCTCATTCCCCCTGCTCTGGTGTTTCCCCCTCTCATTCCCCCTGCTCTGGTGTTTCCCCCCTCTCATTCCCCCTGCTCTGGTGTTTCCCCCTCTCATTCCCCCTGCTCTGGTGTTTCCCCCCTCTCATTCCCCCTGCTCTGGTGTTTCCCCCTCTCATTCCCCCCTGCTCTGGTGTTTCCCCCTCTCATTCCCCCTGCTCTGGTGTTTCCCCCCTCTCATTCCCCCTGCTCTGGTGTTTCCCCCTCTCATTCCCCCTGCTCTGGTGTTTCCCCCCTCTCATTCCCCCTGCTCTGGTGTTTCCCCCTCTCATTCCCCCTGCTCTGGTGTTTCCCCCTCTCATTCCCCCTGCTCTGGCGTTTCCGAGCCCCTAAACCGGAGACATTTGCAAACACTTCTGACCCATTTCTGCGGGGTTGTGTTGCCGTCTCAACGGCTGCAAACGGAAACCTTTTGACAACGCCGACACCGACGCCAACGTTTCTCCTCTTGATTGGGTCTCATCGGTCACGACGTCTCGTTCTCTGAGACTAAAGCTACTAACGTTACCTTGGCAACTACCAGCAACGGGCGGAGTCTCCACGCTGCCTCCTGTTGATGACCAGTATACCAGGATGTTGATGAGATATTTTGGTTTGGGCGTGTTAGTTTAAACAGAGATTAGTTCTTCTACTGGAGATAAAAACAGTTGGTGCACCGAGATCACTTTTGGCTAAAAACTCTGCTTAAAAACCAAAACGTTGCGGTGTTAATGTAGCCTTACATCGCCATAAAACTCAGATTAAGTACTTTTTTAGCTGCACAAAATGCACATTTCTTAGTCATTACGTTTAGGATTTTACAGCACTTGAGCATGAGCACGTCATATGCCATGGCGGGCCAAAACAAAGGGAGCACGGGGCAAACTGGGCCGGTGGGTCCCACATTGGGTGCCTTTACTTTAGAGCAGACATCTTCAACCGGGGGTTCGGGCCCACTTGGGGGTCCTCACAGTTGCTGCAGGGGGGGCCACCAAATTATTGTTCGATAGTAAAAGATTATAAGTTTACAGGCCTGTAGGTAAGGTAGCCATCCGCAAAATAATTGTTTTTCTCGATCGTATTGTTTTTGTGAACGTTAGGAGCTTAAATCAAAATCACGATCTAAATTCAAATATTTCAAATCAGCCCTCTGCAAAATCTATTCTGCGTCACAGCTTACAGCACACAAAAAGAAGCAGGCTTGTTTTTTTAAACCTATGCAGAGATTTTCCGGCTGGATCCTGGTGTACGTATCAGTGAGCAGCCCACATTTCCCTAAATCGGCCCCGTGCTCGTATAAGATTTCTGCTACGCTGGCATCTCTTCCTGTCATTCCTGCCGAGGCTCTGCTACAGGAGATGAACGCTACAAGATCCTGTTACATACACGTTCCACCTACAGGCACACGGACACACACACATGCTCTCACACTCGCGTGAACGCTATGTAAAATGTATGCATGCACTGAGATGTCTGCAGAACGTTGTGTTTTGCGTGCACATGCATGTGATTAGGAGCTTCTGTGTGTGATTATGAGCTTGTGTGTGTGATTATGAACTTGTGTGTTTGTGTGTACCTGCGTTGTGCTTTGCCAAATACTTGTCTTTGTACTGCTTCTTCTTCTTGCCAAACCAGGTGCAGCTGGCCTGCTGCTCCTGCTTGGTCTTCTCCATGGCTATACACGCCACTCGCCTAACACAAAAACACAAACACACAAACAGGGTCAGGTTCAGTGTGGAGCTGAAGGATTATAGATGTGGAGGCAAGGGCGTAACTTTGGGTTCAACATTGGGGAGGTAGAGAGGCAACTATCTAGGGACATGTCTGCATGTATTGAAAAAAGCGACAAAAACATTGAAAAAAATGTCAAAAGAAGAGACAAAACAATGAAAGAAGCGTCAAAAATCTTGCAAAAACACTCGAAAAGAGCAGCAAAAACGTCAAATGTCGGAAAATGACAAAAAAAAACTCAAAAAGGCGACAACGACTTTGAAAAAAGCCACAAAAACATCGAAAAAAATGGATGAAAAAACAAGATAAAAATGTCCAAAAAAGCCCAGTATTGTGATTATTGGACAGTGACACAATTTTCATAATTTTATCCCTGTGCGCCACCACAAAGGATTTGAAATGAAATCATCGTGCAGACTATTTCCAGCTTTATTTTGAGGGTATTTACATCAAAATTGGAGGTTTAGGAGTTACACACATTTTCATACATAGTCCCCTAATTCCAAGGGGCCGCCAGTAATTGGACAAATTAATATAATCATAAATAAAATGTCCATTCTTAACAGCTGTTGTTTGTTTGCAGGTCTTTGTGCCTTAAGTTTGGTCTTAAGCAAGTGGAATGCATGATGCTTTTGATTTTTTTTTTGGGGGGGGGGGGGGGGGGGAAACCCATATTTTTTATATTTACTTCTTTTTTTCACATTTTTTTATTTTATTTTTTTTTACTTTTTCATGTTTATCGACAGGTTATGCTCAACGTTTGTTTTTTCAAATGTTCTTTTCAACTATTTTTCTTTGGACTAGAGGCCAGTAAAAAAAGTAGATTTATTTTCACACAAAAACCTTAACGATGAACTCTGTGTGCCCTCGTCTTTTTGCCCCTAATAATCAGTGTGTGTCTTTTCCGTCTCACCACTCCTGCAGCTCTGGCGACGGGATGAGGCCCGCCGTGCCGTTCTTGGTGTTCTCCAGTTTGCCCTGCCACCAGTTGTGGTCGTCCTTGGAGATGATCTGGATGATGTCGCCCACCTGGAAGCGAATGCCGGCCTCCTTGCAGGGGATGAGTTCGTCTTTGGAGGGGTCGTATTCAAACTGAGCCCTCACGTAGATCTGTGGCGGAAAGCGCAGATGTTAAGAGGACGCACCTGACTAAGAGACGAATGGCGGTGGTGGCGGTGGTGGCGGCGTTTCTGTAGTCTGGATATACGGAAGTACATTTCCAGGATAAAGCCTGCCATCTGGCGTGTGGCTCAAGCGCAGGATGTCAGGCCCCTTCCTCTCTCTGTGTGTGTGTTGCTGTTCTCAAACTCCCTTCGCTTTGGGAAACGACAACAAACTTCGAGCTAGCGAGCTACACGCTAGAAATGTCAAGTTTTGAAGAACATTTGGATCGTGCAACGAGGCCGGCCTGCTTGGTTCTTTCGGTGAATGATTGTGAAGATTTACAAAGAATGTGTTTACGGCATTCACTCTCCGACTGGGACGCTTTGGGACCGATTGGTGGGGATTGCTGCGGCCGCAATAACGTGCAAATGCGAGACCAGGGTTTGTGAAATAGACAGCGACGCGGCGACTGAAAGAGGCGAGTGATGCGAGTGTTGGGAGAGGTACCGAGGAAGGTTAAAGAAAAGAGAAATGTAACAGACGACGAGGAAGATACGAGTGGCTCGGTGGTGCACTTCTGCATATCGTGGCAGCTGAAGTAATGAGCAGTGGACTCTCGGGGGTGTGTTACTGTTTGGTTGCCAGGTTGGAAACTGGTTTCCAAGGAAGGGCTTTCTCCAGATACTGCTGGGCTTTTAATGAGCCTTGCAACACACTGGTAATTACGGCACAGGCATAGTCTATGCGTCCATTAGTTCAAAAACAACAGTCATTATTATCCTGCTTTATGCCATTTTTACATTCTACTTCACACAGATTTACGGTCGACACTCGGTGTGTGAAAGCGATCTGTTGAAAGATGTTCGGGACAAGTGTAGAAGTGTTTTCTGTTTGTTTTTGGGAGGCGATGGGAGAGGCTGTCTCTTACCTTTACAGACATTTTGTCCTTGATTGAAGGTCTGGATACAATCTAGGATTTGAAAGCATCACACACATCATGCAGCAAAAACGGCTATGCAATGTCTGAACAGCAAACAGGAAGGAAAGACAGGACAGAACGAGGTACAACTCCTCTTTTGGAGCGACAGAAAGTAGTCTAACCCTCGTAACACTTTAAATATTTACTTCCTGTCAAACTTTTTATAAACTACGAGTCAATTTAACGACACTGAGAACAAGCTGTGCCGGCTGAGAGGCTGCCCAGCTCGGCTCTGCTGCCCTCTGCTGGCGGTACAATCACAAGCTCCTCCGAGGCCACATCAAAAGATGAGACAGTGAGATGTTGGGTGAGTAATGTCGGATTATCTCAGAGGACACTGATGATGTATGTGGCAGGAAGGTGCACACCAGAGCTGCAAAGATCAACCGATTAGTCGGCAACTATTTAACTAACCGTAACCATTTTGATAATCGATTAATCGGTTTGAAAAGAAATCTGTGATTCCAGCTTGTTAAATGTGAATATTGTTCTAGTTTCTTCTCTCCTCTGTGACAGTAAAGTGAATATATTTGAGTTGTGGACAAAAACGAGACATTTGAACAATGGCAATCTACTGAGTGGCTGGTCAAATTTAAACATTCACTATAGCCAATTGTCTGATGCACCGAAACGTTCACCCTGCAACACAAAGACACTGATGGGATGAGATGACCGTTTTGGGGGATTGTTATGGCCGTTACACACTAGACGCAGGGCGCGTGGCGCATCCAAATGTGACGTCACGGGACCGCCGTGAGTATTTATACTCGCGCGTGGTGGTCGCGGCACTAGTTGCAGTCTTCTCCTGCACAGCGGTGGCGCTAAGGAGCAAAGGCTACCGATGCTTTTTCTTTCTAAAGGACTAGAAGAAGAAGAAAAACATCAACAACAACAACGGCAGAACAGGCAGCAACAGTGCCGTCAATGCTTTGATTTGATTGGACGAGCTACTCCGTCGGATCGAGCCTTTCATTCACAAAAAAAAACTCATTTCAACCCAGTAAGTTTACCAGAGAGACTTGCAGTCACTCGGCGATTCCTGGCATCCGGATACCCAGGAGCTCGTTCATGCTTCCTGTTTCCGATTTGTCGTGCGCGCCCTCCGCTCGCACGCTGAAAATCGGACGCGCCGGCCGGAAATTACGTCATTTTGATGTCACGATTTCATGCGCCACGCGCCCTGCGTCTAGTATGCAACGGCTTTTACACAGACACATGATTCTAGATGGCTTGAGGTAGAAGTTCCCCATATATTGATATCTGACTGGGGATCAGCGGTTAGGGTATAATCTCTAGACTCTGCAGGGTTCAACAATGCCTGTGCCGTTATTACCACACATACAGTACAGGAAGTACAGGGCTACGCTGTCGGCGCGTTCGCATGATTACAAGCCTACTGGGATCGCCAGTTTGGCCGGCGACGGACGAAGCAAAGCGTCCGTTTAAATCGACGGGCCGCTGAAACGATCTGACGAGTCAGTGTTTACAGATTGGTCTGTTTTCAGGCAGGAAATGTGGGCGGTTTGGTGTGCTGTGCAAAACTAACCAGGAGCTGAAATGAAGTAGTAACGTTAGTATTAGGGGGGGAAAAAATGTGATGATGAGATATTTTGTGAGAGTAAATTAGATGTAAATGTTTATATTTTATCAACCATCAATCAGCCCAAACACATCAAGAAATAAATTGGCTAGTGGAAAACCTGATTGGCTGGCAACTTTAAAAATGTACTAGCCATGTTGGCTGGTGATCACAAAAGTGAAATTTAAAGCCCTGATCATGAAGATGTGTGTGCAACTGGCTTCCACTGCACACTCAGACTGATGCATTTGTAATAATACCCTCTTGCACTTGAAGGGAAGCATTATGTTCTCCAAAACAATCACATCAAATTCCCCAAAACACGCTCTGAACAACGCGTGATTTGAATCCAGTCCGGTCCTCTCTTTGGATCACCAACAGCCGAACAGCTGCAACCTTTTTTTGTGTGTGTGAATATTAAAGAATTTAAATGTTACGCATCTTGTAGTAGACGAACGCTACATTTACATCGCTACGTTTCCCCCTCTCATTCCCCCTGCTCTGGCGTTTCCCCCTCTCATTCCCCCTGCTCTGGCGTTTCCCCCTCTCATTCCCCCCTGCTCTGGCGTTTCCCCCTCTCATTCCCCCTGCTCTGGTGTTTCCCCCTCTCATTGCCCCTGCTCTGGCGTTTCCCCCTCTCATTGCCCCTGCTCTGGCGTTTCCCCCTCTCATTCCCCCTGCTCTGGCGTTTCCCCCTCTCATTCCCCCCTGCTCTGGTGTTTCCCCCTCTCATTCCCCCTGCTCTGGCGTTTCCCCCTCTCATTCCCCCTGCTCTGTCGTTTCCCACGTCTCATTCCCCCTGCTCTGTCGTTTGCCCCTCTCATTCCCCCTGCTCTGGCGTTTCCCCCTCTCATTCCCCCTGCTCTAGTGTTCCCCCTCTCATTCCCCCTGCTCTGGTGTTCCCCCCTCTCATTCCCCCTGCTCTGGCGTTTCCCCCTCTCATTCCCCCTGCTCTAGTGTTCCCCCTCTCGTCCCCCCTGCTCTGGTGTTCCCCCCTCTCATTCCCCCTGCTCTGGTGTTTCCCCCTCTCATTCCCCCTGCTCTAGTGTTTCCCCCTCTCATTCCCCCCTGCTCTGGCGTTCCCCCCTCTCATTCCCCCTGCTCTGGTGTTTCCCCCTCTCATTCCCCCTGCTCTAGTGTTTCCCCCTCTCATTCCCCCCTGCTCTGGCGTTCCCCCCTCTCATTCCCCCCTGCTCTGGTGTTTCCCCCTCTCATTCCCCTTGCTCTGGTGTTTCCCCCTCTCATTCCCCCCTGCTCTGGCGTTCCCCCCTCTCATTCCCCTTGCTCTGGCGTTCCCCCCTCTCGTTCCCCCTGCTCTGGTGTTCCCCCCTCTCATTCCCCCCTGCTCTGGCAGCTACTAACGTTACCATGGCAACTACCAGCAGTGGGCGGAGTCTCCACGCTGCCTCCCGTTAATGTCCAGTATACGAGAACGTTGATGAGATATTTTGGTTCGGGCGCGTGTTAGTTTAAACGGCGACTAGTTCTTCCACTGGAGATAAAAACACGCGTGTGCACGGAGATCGCTACCAAAATGTAGCGATGTAAATGTAGCCCGAGGCTCCATTACTTCTTCTTTAAGAGTTTAGAACGAGGTCAGAGCTCGACCGTGCACGCCATGAGTGAAAGTCAGCGGCCACTCTAAACAAGACAACTATCTGCTAATTAATCTAAATCAGACTGATGAGGTTGGGGAGAAATCAAGACACACACACACACACACACACACACTTGTGTACAAACAGGGTTTCTGCAGGGTCTTAAAAAAGGACTTAACAAGTCTTAAATTATGTTGTATTGTGTTCTAGGTCTTAAATAATTGTACACAGGTCCTAATGCTTATTGAAATATTCCCGCAGCGCTTTAGAATGTTTTCATTTATTGATGCTGTTGTGTTGTAGTTCGTTCTTTCTTTCGCTGGTGCAAATATGATTATTTATTCTGCAAATACGATCCGCTGTATTACGACTACAAATGAGACCGACATGCGTGATGATGCATTGGTCGTGAAAATATTCTAAATACAGCGTACACTTAAACACATCCCTGCTTCAATACAAAAGATCTGAACTATGACGTAAGTATCTTTTTTTTAAAGTGCCCATATTCTGCTCATTTTCAGGTACATAATTGTATTTAGAGGTTATATCAGAATAGGTTTACGTGGTTAGATTTTCAAAAAACACCATGTTTTTGTTGTACTGCACATTGCTGCAGCTCTTCTTTTCACCCTGTGTGTTGAGCTCTCTGTTTTAGCTACAGAGTGAGACATCTCACCTCTATACCATCTTTGTTGGGAGTCGCACATGCTCAGTAGCTCGGTAAGATCACATCAGCTAGCTGTTTGTGTCTCCTAAACAGGGTGCATTTCCACCTTAGCGAATACCTGCAGAACAGGGACAGGAAGTAGTTCTTTTGGAGATTATGGTGAACTAGTGTGTGTTGTAGCAGCAGTGTTTTGTCATTGTGAACGAGCTAGCATGCTACGGTTAGCCCGTCGTTTCGGCTAGTGACGTAGAAAGCCGTGCAGATTTTGACCAGCTCACCCGGAGACTGAAGGCAGGAATCATTCAGAAACCGTATCTCACTCAGAACCACATGGAAGGTTATTTTTCTCCAAGTTTGTATGTGTGTGGAAGCACCAGAGACACAAAATCACACCCCAAATCACAGAATATGGGCACTTTAAGCTACTTATAATACCTGTTGATGCTTTTGTTTTGAAGGAACTGCAGCATGCAGCCAATCTAGACACCAGTCCTATAATGCAAATGAGGAAATCGGGGAATTGTTTCAGACGATGTTTCTGGACTCTGACATCTGACTGGTCTTAAATTTCATTCCTTATGGTCTTAAAAAGGTCATAAATTTGACTTGGTGGTGGCCGGTCAGCTCAGTTGGTAGAGCGGGCGCACATATACAGAGGTTTATTCCTCGACGCAGAAGGTCCAGGGTTCAAATCTGACCTGTGACGGTTTTCCTGCACGTCTCCCCCCCACCTCCCCCTCTCTCCCCTTTCATATCTCAGCTTTTTCCTATCAAATAAAGGCAGAAATCCCCCAAAATTTGCCTTTGTGAACCCTGCAGAAACCCTGCTAAAAGGGAGGGATGCAAGTGTTGTGTAAGGAGATTACAGGTGAGCGAGAGAGTGTTATTCACCTGTCGACCCTTGGGCTGAATGGTGGACGGCAGGTCCTGCAGAGGCAAACCGCCGACGACAGAGAGACACGGTTAGGCAACATTAAACATCACACTTAAAAACATTCACGTCCTGTTGAGAAGTGAAACCACGCATGCACATTCATCTGCAATCTAGCTTCTGCTCTTGCAAAAAAAAAAAAAGTGGAAAAGTGAGGAAGTATATTTCTGTCACGCCTGAAAAAGAAAAACGTATCAGTATCACGTTATAGTGTGAAAAGTTTCATGTATATATTTTATGTAGTATATTGTAAGAACAAGAACATTTTCTTGTTACAACTTGATAAGATTGTATGTTGTAATAATATGAAAATATCTTGTTAAGACATGAAATATCTTCTTACAATGTAAAAACAAAACCTAGTTAAAACATGAAAAAACATCTCATTAAAGTAAAGTTTTCACATGCAGATATGCTTTTATTTTCCATTTCAGACATGGCAGCAATAATCTTCCCTAGGAAAAGAAAAAGGAGATTGTAATAGTAATAATAGTCAGAGTAATTGTCCATCCGGCTGCGGAGCAACCTAGCAAGCAAAGAGCAAGCGAAGCAGCATCAGCACCACCAGCACAGTGTGCGTCTGGAGCCTCGGCGGGAGAATCACAAGGAACTGCAGAACCAGATCAGGTTTTACAGGGAGGGGGGGGGGGGGGACACACCCTATATGGCTGTGAGCAATGGAGGCCGAGCGTGTTGTGTCAGCAATGAGGCTCAGCACGCAGCAGGCACACCAATTTGTTAACTGAGATATCGGACACTTTGGCTTTGCTTTGGCTCAAAACACAAGTACAGGGACACGTGATGGACTCTGGACCGCCTACTGCTCGTTCTACTACTGGCAGCAACTCAAAATGAAACAGAAGTAAAACACAATCCGGGTGGGAAACGGATCGACTGACGCGTAGTAGACATAATATACATTGACGTGACAAATGAGACGCACCGAGGGGTTGGGGGGTGGGGGGGGTTGGGGGGGGAGGGCGGAACAGGAAGCCACATCGGCCGTGAGTTTTCTAGGGGGACGGGGGGGTCCTTACCAAGATAGAACTGTTAATGCTGGAGTGGCCGTTGGCAGGGGACTGCCTGGTGGAGGAGTTGGGGGACTCTTTCTGAAATAAGACACACAGGTCAGCAGCAGCCACACACACACACACACACACACACGCACACACACACACACACACACACACACACACATACACACACACACACGCACACACACACAGTCAGACACGCACACACACACACGCTAGCACGCACGCACGCACACACACAAAGACACGCACACACACACACACACACACACACACGCACACACACACACACAGTCAGACACACACACACGCACGCACACACACACGCACACAAAGACACGCACCCACACACACACACACACACACACAAACAAACAAACTCTCACACACACACACACACACAGACACGCACACACTCACTCTCACACACTCACTGTCACTCCACACACACACGCACGCGCACGCACACACACACGCACACACACACACACACACACAGTCAGACACACACACACACACACACACACACACACACACACACACAGTCAGACACAGATGCACACGCGCACACACACACACACACAGACGCGCACACACACGCACACACAGACGCACACACACACACACACACACACACACACACACACACACACACAGTCAGACACACACACACACACAGATGCACACGCGCACACACACACGCACGCACAGACACGCACACACACACAATCACTCCACTCACACGGTCACTCTCACACACTCACTGTCACTCCACACACACACACACACACACACACACGCACACACACACACACACACACACACACGCCTGGGCAGCGACCGGAGGCGATGAAACGGTCCATTTGTAGAACACAATAGAGAGCCAGCACTGCGCTGACGTAATGAAATGCGTCAACAAGACATGGGCGACCCAATCAGCTGCCCTGCACGGCGTCACATGACCACAGGGGGGCGGCAGACTCCCGCTAGATACTCATCTGAGAGAGCATGAGGTCATCGCTTACACAGACTGTCACAGCTCAGGGATTTACTGCGTCTGAGCTCACAGAGCAGCCGCCGTGCTGCTGCACCAAGGTAGGAGTAAATGGAACGATTTCAGAGATAAACTCAAATATTAAGACTGTTTTAGTGTGAAAATAAAAGGGCTGCCGCCTCTTTAGTCGATTTATTTAGTCGTCGAGTCATTTTTTTCATGCTGAATGATTTATTTCCAAGAAACGTATGAGCACATTTCTGAGTTAAATCAACAAAAACTGTGTAAGTGTTAGTCGACTAAGAATTTCTTCAGTCGAGGACGGCTCTAGTAAACGGAAAAGATGAGATGGAAATCGAAATATAGTCTCAGCATACATTTAGAAACGCTGAAATGTAAATTATGAGCAGACCATAAACGATGAGTAGAGAGAGAGAACTTCTAAACGAGGTAATAATACCTTTGTGTATGAACTCATGGAGTTACAGTATGTACTCGGTTTATGTCTTCGGCTAAAAATTGCAAATTGCTGTGGTTTGTGTGTATGACTTTCCAAAATAAAAGCTGTGTCGTGCAGCGGCGGCAGCGTCAGAGCGGTTCACTGAGTTTTAGCCTAAATAAAGAAAACCACAATAACCATATTGTCTCAATTTTAGAATCTTTGCACTGGTTTTTCCCACAAAAAAAACAATGCATTTCAAAATAATCTAACTACAAGGTTTTTACATGGCCCGGGTGCCAGATTACATCAGTACGTTTCCTTTCTTTACGCCAGGGGTGTCAAACTCAACTTCCCAGAGGGCCACACTGGAAAATAAGAATCACATCAGGGGCCGGACATGTTTAGTTTATTGATATGCTTTTATTTAATCGAAAAAGTCAAATATCTTTGACTGTATTATTGCATCTGTCATATAGTCTTCTCTCTTACAGTTTGGTCCACATAAAGTCCTAAAGAAGTCAGGAAAAAGTTCCTCAGCCATCATTGAAAAGAAGCGCCCAAAAACATCAGAATAATTTAATAAAACGTCGGAAAAAAGTGACAAAAATGTCGGAAAAAGTACAAAAACTAGGTGGGCCAAAATGTATTGTGAACCTAAATTGATATGTGGGCCGGATCATAATCTGCGAGGGGCCGGATTTGGCCCGCGGGCCTTGAGTTTGACACGTGTGCTTTACGCCCTTCCAGCTGCTCCAGAGTCCAGGCTGCAGAGCTCCGTCCATTTAGTTCTGGTACGCCGATATCAAGCGACTCGCACAACCCGGTTCTGTTTAGTTGAGCGGGTTTGCAGACCCAGTCTGTCCCTCCAGAAAAAGGCGGAGTTTGTTTGTGATTGTTGCGGGCAAAAATCCTTGATTATGCGGCACGTTTTCTTAAAAAATGTGATGGAATATGCGGGATATTTATGCAATTTTGTGCGATGAAATTGCGGGAACTTGCAAAAATTGCGGTTTCATGAAAAAGAGAAAAAAAGTGATTCCCCCCCCAACACGGACGGGGAACGCGGCCGAGTCAAGCCAAGTAGAGCTGGTACTAGGAATGGAAAAACGCCTTGTTGAATCGGAGGGCGGCCAGTCGGACTCAATGACCAATCTGATTGGTGGAGAGCTAACCAGGAAATGAGGAGCGGGATGAGCGCGACGAACAGCCTCTCAGAATCTGATGAAGATCTTTCAAACTGACCTTTGTTGATCTGAGATGAAGACAGATTCAGCAACTGCACGGCCTGTTTCTCCTTAAAATGTTCTCAGAGACGTGTTTCGGTGAAATATTTTAGTAGAATATGAGACCGTATTCCGAACGAGCCGCCGTTATGGTCGATTTTGAAATCCGGGAGCAGCCAGACCCACGCGACGCGTTCGTCCAATCACCTGCCGGTTTTCATTTCTTTGGGCGACAATCCAGATTAGCGCCGCCTGCTGTTACGGAGACGTATTACTTCTCGCGCACGCGCAGAACGTACGCTCAAGTCGGCGTCTCTTCGGCGTGTTCTGAGGAACTTTTTGGACCGACTCGGGGAGACTGATCAGTCCGACTGGCTTTACTGCCGCCGGTCGGCCGTCTGGTTGGTGGGTCAGAGCCGTCTGGTCGCTGGGTCCGAGCCTTTAGGAATCACTGGTGTAAACCACGTGCATCTTTGTCTCGCTGTGTGCAAGTTAGTGGCGTATGGGGAGGACAAAACAGAAAGACTTGTATTAACTGTATAGAAATTGAATTGTTAAGTGTTTCTGTTATTTTGTCCACCCCTGTAGTGCCTGTGTAGTGTGTGTGTAGTGTGAGTGTGTGTAACGGGACGGGATCACACAGAGAGGTGCGGCTCAGTCCTGAATCAGACGATCAGAGGAGGCGAGGGACGGTTCCGGTATCTTGGTTGGGAAATTGGTGTGCTGAATATCTGACCCAGCCCGAGCAAAAAACACAGCAAAACACACGCACACACACACACACACGCCATACACACAACGGACTTGGGTTACACACACACACACACACACACACGCTCAGTAACCAGGCCAGCAGTTAGTAACCAGAACAGGAGCTCACAGTCAGCAGAGAAGAGAGGAGGAAGAGGAGGAGATGTTACCTCACACGAGGAGCCCTGCGTCCGGTAACTTGGCACTATTTTGAAGGTGATGCTGCCTCGCATCTCCCTCTGTGGAGAGACACACACACACACACACACACACACACACACACTGTGAGTTTCATGTGTTTGGTCTGCATGTTTAATATTTTGCTGAACACAGAGATTACGGATGTAACAATACAATTTTCTCAGGATTTCTTTAACAGGATGAGCTGCAGACATATGACTGAAAAAATGTTCCTTTATTTATATAAACACACACACACACACACACACACACACACACACACACACACACACACACACACACACACACACACACACACACACACACACACACACACACACACACACACACACACACACACACACACACCAGCATCTTCTGCAGCTGCTCGACAGTCTGGTTGGCCACGCTGATGCTGTTGATCTCCCTGATCTCGTCTCCTACGTGCAACGTTCCTGAAAGGAAACGAGAAAGAAAGGAGAGGAGAATCAAACTGTTCTCCTCATTAAACAGCCTCGCTGTATTCCATTAGCCTCCTTTGCTCTTTTCCCCATCACAACCGTAGTAGTTGGGGTGTCGAGGCGGCTTTCCAATTACCACACTGATAAATCAGCTGGGGATTAATTAACAGGATGCTCCCGTCACGATAAAACAGGAGAGCAAAATGTTGCCTTCAAACACAAGAGCAGAGACAAACCAGCTGGCAAACACCAGTGTCTCCTGTTTAAAGGGATGGTTTATGGTTTCTGCAGGTTCCACTAAGTCAAATGTAAGACTGTTTAAGACCATTATGAATGAAATGTAAGACCTAGCCTGTATCGCAACATGAAATAAAAGAAGAAGTCAGATGTCAGAGCGCGGAAACAATGGCTGAAACAATTCCCTGATTTCCTCATTGGCATTATAGGACATGGTGTCTAGATCGGCTGCGATATAAACTGAAAATCGGTCTAATTTGTAGTCGTAATACGAGCGAATTATAATTGGACTAGCGACAGAAAGAACTACAACACCACAGAATTAGAAAAGAACATTGTAAAGCGCTGCGGGGACATTTCAATGAACATTAGAGGTTATTATTAAGACCGGTTTAAAATGATTTAAGTCGTCCGGGATATCTAAATTGATTCCTGGTGAAAGGATATTTATTGGAAGAAGGTAAGTGAACTCACTAATTGGTAAACTGGTGTCTAGGTGATTAGCTTTGTCATTCCTAGCCAATCCAACTCTTGACCAAATGCATGCGTGTAGAAAGGATGATTTAGTTATTCCGGTAAGCAAAACTACATTAAAAAGAGATCTTGAACCGTTAGTTATTGCTAACTTGGTGGAGAGATGGTTGATTGAATTACCCGTGGCAGCAGAATTAAAAAACGCTTCCTGTGGCTGACTCAGCAGAGGCAGAGGGTTACCTTCCAACACAATACTTCATCAAATTACAGACTTCTTAAAGCGTATCTCTCGCAAAAATGCATCCTAGGGTGTTTTTGTGAATGTACGTAAGCGCCACTTTTGAGATTGACCGTATTCTTGTTTTTGGGTCAAATGGGCTTTTGAATGGGAGAGCTAGGGACACTTTTATGCTAGCCTCAAAATATCTATTTTTAACCACTAAGAAGACTCAACACAACATGAGACTTTGCTCCGAGTGTCTCCAGGAGCTCTACACATTAACTCAGCATTGAGAACATCGTTTGTGGACCCAGAGTTTACTAAAAAGAAAGGTTTTGAACGACTTGCTTTAGCAGTTGTTTCTGTTTTCGGGCGCTGCCGTCTCTGAACCCAACGTAACGCGGAGGAGAGTAAAGATGGAAAGCTCCTAAAGCTCAGTCCCATATAAATGCACGGATAATTTGTTGTTTTGTCGTTAATGAAAAACAATATTGACCTTGTAGTTGAAAAAGGAGCCTCATGTAAGAACGATATTTCCTCCTATGGAGTCCGTTCATTCGGAGATCGAGACTTTTGGACTGCCGAGATGGCGGCGACCAGAAACAACATGAGCTACAATTTTACACTAGGTTGCATTTTGGCGATAGATACGCTTTAAGGCCTAAAATTTTGATTTTGGAATTTTAGACTTCTTTGAGACTTTTTTTTTTTTTTGAGTTTGTATTTGTGTATTCTGAGGACAAATCGCTAATACAGTCCCAACAGACAAAGCTGTTTACAGTGAATACCATCACAACATATCCGAATATATATATATATATATATCCATATATCTTTTTTACAATTTTACAAAGCCATTATATATATATATATATATATATATATATAGTGAACCTGACCTGAGTCATACAGCCATCTATGGATTAATGTCCTTTAGAGAGTATTTGTATCAAATTTTATGCTTATATCATTGTTTGAATAATTTATATAATAAGCATTGAATACCAATGGTGGCCATCTTGAAAAATGGCCACTATATTGCATTTTTTTATTGAGTGGTCAGCGCCTTTTTCCAAAATAGTGGCCCTTAGGCAGTATCTGTGCCAAATTTCATGCTTCTATACCAATCTGGAAGATTTTTTTTACTAATCCGCATGCACTACAATGACTACAAATATATATATATATATATATATATATATATATATATATATATATGACTAGTGAACCTGGCCTGAGTCATACAGATGGTCAGAAGCCATCTATGAAATGCCCTTTAACGAGGTGTAGGAATAGCGGGGAGTTGTGAGCGTACCTTGTCTGTGGATCATCCCCCCGTGCATTATCCTCGCTACGATGCAGTGGTTTGACTCGTTCATCTTCAGCGTGATGCCCTGCACGGTGACACAGGAGGGATAAGAGTACAGTACGCCAACAGTACAGAGTACAGTGCGCCAATGTTCACACTTTACACGTCTTTTTCTGCAGCTCAGAGCGTCTTTTTGAAGTTGAAAAAAATAAAAAATAACACCCCTAATTAAGCGCTTTTTTGACAGCTGACCAGTGACAGGTGGAGCAGGGAGACCTGTCGTTTCCATAACAACACGAAAAAATGGAGAGGGTGCCGACAGATAGACGTGTGCTGGTGCTGGGGTTACAGCGAGTTATATGACAGGACTGAGTGCTTCCTGTTCGGGGAACTGCCGTTGGCACTGGACCGCTTTGTTTCATCTCGCACCGCTCCACACTGAGCTCCGGGATGCTGCGGCAGAAGCTGTTGTTATGGCAACCACAGATGCTCTCGGCGGCTTTTTTTTTGGAACCAAAAACTGTTAGAAAAACTCTTTCTTTTCTCTGTTAGTATTAATCTGTTTGCGTAACAACTAGCCAAAATACTGCTGGCACTCTCACGAGATAATCGTGGGAGACACTACTGACTGACCTTGTGGAGGTCGGAGCAGGCGGAGGAGAGTCCTGCCTGACCACAAATATTATGACTTCATGCTAATCAGTCCCTCCAGAAAAATGCTTTTGAGTTTTTTTGTGATTGTTGCGGGGCAAAAATCCTTGATTATGCGGCACGTTTTCTTAAAAAATGCGATGGAATATGCGGGATATTTATGCAGTTGTATGCGATGAAATTGCGTGAACTTGCAAAAACTGCAGTTTGACGAAAATGAGAAAAAAAAGTGATTCCCCCCCAACACCGTGTTCTCACTAGGCGAGATTACATCACTTCATAACGTTCCCATGGCAACAGGGGAAAATGGCTGCTCTCGTGTGAAGTAAACGCAACATTTTTCTTCTTCCTGCTGAGATATATGTGACTTTTTTTGCAACGAAAATGCGGGAATTATAAAATCATGCAAGCCCCGCATATTTTGCGTGGAAATCGGCAATTTGTGCGGCGAAAGTGCGGCGTATATATGCGGACTTTGGCTGATTATGCATTGAATTATGCGATCGCATAATCGCGTTTTTCTGGAGGGAGTGTTAATCATACAAAAGCTGCTGTTGGAAGGATTTCGTTGGTCATGTTTCTGTACTGGCTCCTTGCTTGCGCTTTGAGAAGATCTTCAGTGTTTCTGTCTATTCTTTGATAAATAATTATCCTAACAAAAACGCTGCCAGCTTCTTATTTTTTTAAACTACAAAAGTGCCCTAGTCAACTTTCTCTTGTCCAAAAAGACGGCGAGTGGGATCGTGGTCTGAGCGTGCGGGGGTGCAGTGAACACGTGTTTAACGCTGCGCACCATTGGCTCATCTGTGTTCTTCTGGAACTGGACCAGGCGCACCCTGGTGACGTTCTCCAGGTCCATGTCTCCGTTGGCGCTCTCGGGCGACTCTCCGTTCAGGTAGGGCGAGGTCGGGGGGGGCGTCACCCTCAGAGCCTCGTCGCTGTAAACCTCGTGGGCCACCACGTCGTGGGCCTGCAGCAGGGCCTGTGGACACAAACAGAGTCAGAGGGGCTCCGACTTTACAAAGAAACTGAGAGGGCTGGGACGATATGCTTTCTGTTTTTGAGATTCTTTTTTGGGGCATTTTAGGCCTTTAACTCCACAGGACAGATGAAGACATGAAAGGGGAGAGAGGGGGGAGGGGGGAGGGGGGGGGGGGGGGGGGGGGGGGGGGGGGATGACATGCAGAAAAGGGCCGCAGGTCAATTCTCTCTCGATACACGGGTGGCCATTCGATAGGACTGGGTACCAAATTCAATACTTGTTAGGCACCGGCCGAATTGCCTCTGAAGTATCGACAAACTCCTCATCAATACTCAATTTCAATCCCTAAGGAGTACATCTCATCAGCGTCAGTGAGCCAATCAGCACGCAGCGTGCTTCTACCGAGATCTAATAATATAATGTGATTGGCTCAGAGACGGGGCTCACGTGGTCGGAGCTGAAACAGACATAATGTGGCCTCGTTTGAAAGCGTAGTGAACGTCGTGTGGATGGATGAAAAGTTATATTTGCATAAATTATTAACATTTTCTTTTGCTAACATTGGATATTTACACAGCTGAAAGACATATTTAGTTTATAAAACTTAGTTTTGTTGGGGTGAGTTAGTCTATATATCGATGACGTTCCACTTCCTGGATCGCTCCGGTGCCGCCGAATGTCCGTCCCCCTTCCTGTGTCTCTGTGATGGCGTTCTAACCTCCGGCTGATTTGTGAGGACTCTGGTTAACTGCTCCTCAGATCTCTGCAGGGTAAATCCAGACAGCTAGCTAGACTATCTGTCCAATCGGAGTTTTCTGTTGCACGACTAAAACTACTTTTGAACGTACACATGTTCCACCAAAACAAGTTCCTTCCAGAGACTATTTAGCAGAGGCACCGTGGCTCCGTCCGGAGCTTAGCCTCGCCCAAGACGACTGTGATTGGTTTAAAGAAATGCCGATAAACCAGAGCACGTTTCTCTCCCATCCCAGAATGCTGTGTGGACTATAGCCAGACCTTCCTCCGCAGCACTGTGGAGGAAGGTCTGGCAAAGCGAGACTAATATTGGGGTAATATTCCGAGATCAGATTCGCAAATTTACAAGAAAAAAAGTCTTTTGAGTGTTTTTTTGAGTGAGCGGTAGGTAGAGGACAGTGGCTAACAAGCAGGAGGTGGTTTGCCTGACTCCATTCTGCCGTAGCTTCAGGTATTCCCCCTTGTCCACAGGTGCCTTCGCCCCCCCCTGTCTGTTTGAGTTAACGCAGCGTGTGTAGAGAAGCTGCAGAGCCGCCGGTGCCTCGCACCCGAAGAGAGTTCAACTCCTCTCCGCTGACAGCCGCAGAAGCCCGAGTGGCACTTTAACAAAGCTGTCTGAACTTCAGAAGACAGCAAATCAAACATCAACAAAGAGAAAACCTGTCACCATGTTTCCTCAGCGCGCACGCACACACACACACACACACACACACACACACACACACACACAAGAGGAAGGAGAGCAGATCAGAGAGGCAGACACATGAAGGCAGTGGCAGCGTCTCTAACTTCCATGTCAAACTACATCACACAAAAAAGAAACTTCATGGTCCATGACACAGAGGAAGTTAAGGGTGTGTGTGTGTGTGTGTGTGTGTGTGTGTGTGTGTGTGCGTGTGTGTGGGTTAAGGGGTTAACTAATCCTTGCGTGCCGTGTGGGTGCCCTCGAGTCAATGCGAGAACACAAGACAAAAACGAAGCGGCACAGCAGCACATGAAGAGATAACAAAGTGAGAGATAAGAAACGCAGAGCGAGAGAGGAACACGGGAGAGATCGTGAGATTATCTGATGCCCCGGTCGAATTCTCTGAAAAGATGTGTGCATATTTTTCTAAACAGTCATCAACCCAGCTGTGGATAACAAGCAGAAGACGTCTGTTCACAACAGACACAGACATCACTCACATTCATTTATAATCACTCATAATCAGGGTGCAATTTGCCGTAATTCCCTATACCTACTGTTTGTATCTAATGTTCATTCCCAGGGAAGGGTCTCCAGACCCGGTTCTATTAGGACCCGGGTCAAAAATTTCTCAAAACCCGAAAATCAATCGGGTCCGAGCTTATCGGTACTGCTATCGAGACTGGTGGATCATATGACGTTGTGTCTAAAAAATAGATACGTGCGCAAACCGGAAAAATGCTTTACGAGCACAGTGCGTGCGTAAATTCCGTTGATCTCGGAATATTACCCCAATATTAGTCTCGCTTTGCCAGACCTTCCTCCACAGCGCTGCGCAAAAATATGCGGGGATTGCATGATTTCATGATGTTTTTTTGTGATTGTTACGGGCAAAAATCCTTGATTATGCGGCACATTTTCTTAAAAAATGCGATGGAATATGCGGGATATTTATGCCATTTTATGCAATGAAATTGCGGGAACTTGCAAAAACTGCGGTTTGATGAAAAAGATCAAAACAAAGTGATTCCCCCCCAACACCGTGTTCTCACTAGGCGACATTACATCACTTCATAATGTTCCCATGGCAACAGGGGAAAATGGCTGCTCTCCTGTGAAGTAAACAACATTTTTCAACTTCCTGCTGAGATAAATGTGACTTTTTTTGCAATGAAAATGCGGGGATCATGAAATCATGCAAGACCCGCATATTTTGCGCGGAAATCGTCAATTTATGCGGCTAAAGTGCGGCGTATATACGCGGACTTTGGCTGATTATGCGTTGAATTATGCGATCGCATAATCGCGTTTTTCTGGAGGGACTGATAATCATACAAAAGCTGCTGTTGGAAGGATTTCGTTGGTCATGTTTCTGTACTGGCTCCTTGCTTACGCTTTGAGAAGATCTTCAGTGTTTCTGTCTATTCTTTGATAAATAATTATCCTAACAAAAACGCTGCCAGCTTCTTATTTTTTTAATTTTTTTTAAACTACAAAAGTGCCCTAGTCAACTTTCTCTTGTCCAAAAAGATGGCTGAGCTGACTTTGGCTGATTATGCGTTGAATTATGTGATCGCATAACCACGTTTTTCTGGAGGGACTGATTAGTGCACCTTTAAGGGGGGAGAGGGGTTTACCCTAAAATTTGAACTCTGGTCTGAACTCGATGGAATGCCTCTTCCCCCTCCCTGCCTCCCTCCGCCGGTCCGTTCACGCTGTCGTAGCGCTACGAGGGAGCCGGGCCTCTGACCCGACACGGCACGTTGCATCACACTACGCCTTATTGACCTCCATCCACACCTCCCCTCCTCCCTCTCTCCCTCTCTCCCTTCCATTCGTCTTGATCACTGATCTCTTCTCACTCCTTATCACTTGCTTTTGATGCACTCTTCTCTTCCTCATGTCTGCGTCTGATTTACGCCCGCCCTCCCCCTGCGTCGCCCCCGCTCCGTTGGTCTGTCTGTCTGATATGGAGCCGGCCACTGATCAGAGGGCAGAATCAGACGCATTAATGTGATAGGATTAGCGGCGGAGGCTGCCGACAGCCCTACAGTGACTTTCCCTTGACTGGATTAACCCTTTGCTGCTCAAACACACGGCAGACATTTCTGTTAACGTTCCTGTCGTCCTCGGGTCAAAGTCTGACCCGCTTTCAAAGTTTCTATAATCAGAAATACGGGTTTCTTACAGCCGACATGCCCAAAAATCAAACTCAGACGGGTCCATACGTTGCTCCTCACAAGTAAAATCAACGATCAGTTCACTACCTTCAGCTCATGGCTGATTTATTCAATTTTATAGCATTGGTTCTAAAAACAGCATCCTGACTAAAGTTTGACTTTAACTTTTTTAAGTCTGTGATTATCCAACTCAAACAAATAATTCATGATTTGAGTTTGTTTAACTCAAAAAAATAGATATCATTTCATGTAAATGAGGTTTATTGATCATGACTTCACAAACAAAGTGTAAAACTATAGCGGTGATAAGTTGGCGTGAGTGGTATTTATTCTGGTGGTAGTAAAGTGCAGAAAACATCAAAAAGAAACTACAAAAACGTTAAAAAAAGTGATAAAAAATCGTGAAAAATAACCCAGATTTTGACCCGGTCGGACAACAAGATGCAACGGGGAAGACAACAACAGATACTTTCAATTAAAGAAGGTATTTTCAAATGTCAAAAATATTATTTCTTTGTGTTAAAAGAGAATTGCGGTAGATTTCAACCACATGACTATGTTGTCTATGTCGAAAAGTTGTCCATACCTCACCAAGAAACAGGAAATAAACAGAGGTGTGGATACAAACAGCAGAGCTACGTGTGGAAATCCACCAGAATTCTCCTTTAAGATGAAACCACTAAACTTAGAGCTGCTAACGACTAACTAACGATCATTTTCATCATCCATTAATCTGTCAATTACTTTCTGAATTAATGGATTAGCTGTTTGGTCTCTATAAAGTCAGAAAATGATGAAAAATGTGGATCAGAGTTTTCCCCAAAAAGCCCAAGATGACGTCCTCAAATGTCTTTTTTTTAAACCTTTTTTTAACCTTTATTTAACCAGGGAAAAATCTCTTTTACAAGTGAGCCCTGGCCAAGAATGCAGCACGTAAGATACACTTCAACAGACAACAAATAACAGACAGAATAGGAACGGACAGCACTAATAAATAAGAAATAAATAAGAGAAAATCACAAGAGCAAACATGTTGGAATATTTGATGGAGGCAGGACTTGAACTCAGCATGCGAAATAAAAACCTGCAATTGTAGCTGATTTTGTCTTGTATTTACCACGACTCAAAGATATTCAGTTTACTGTCACACAGAGCAGAGAAGAGACTAGAAACATATTCACATTTAACAAGCCAGAGACACATCAGAGAAGTTTGAAAAATTACTCAAAGCAGTTAATCCGATGTAGAAAATAAAGCTGAAATGCCTCCAAGAGTCACACCTGTGTCTCTCTTTTTGTAGCTCTCGCTAACGTCACGCAGAGCGAAATGACATGACAACGCCGCTGGCTGCCGAGGCCTGCAGAGTCTGTCCAGCAGAGATACAGGGATTCAGGCGTGCTTTGTCTAGCTTACGTCTGTTTAGTTAAGATGACGGACGTGTGTGTGTGTGTGTGTGTGTGTGTGTGTGTGTGTGTGTGTTTTCTTTTTTGACTCACCATGAAATGAGGCTGGGTCAGTATCCGTCTGAGTTCCTTAGCTTCGTGGTTCTCTGGGTAGCAGGAGATCTCTTCCAGTACCTGAAGATGTAGAAAAGGGGGGAAAATCTTCACCACAGTTTGCTTTTTTTAAGCCGCAGTAGTTCTTCCAAATGGCACACACACACACACACACACACACACACACACACACACCTCTGCACCCTGCTGTACCTGCTGCCCCTCAGACAGGGCGTCCAGAGAGACCAAACAACCCCGCAGACCCCCCTGACCCCGCCCCCTACACCTCCACAGCCAATGGGAGACCGACTCTGGACACTACTAGGGGGTGGGGGTGGGGTGGGGTCAAGGCTCTGCCCCCACCCCCCTTCAGACAGGACTGGATGTCAGATGTAGTTATGTTGCGCCTGACTGGTGAATGTGGCATTGTAGAGGTGAGCTGAGGCCTCTGAGGGTGTGTGTGTGTGTGTGTGTGTGTGTGTGTGTGTGTGTGTGTGTGTGTGTGTCTGTCTTCTGGTAAAATATGTGAGTGGCTGGTAGATTTGCTTCACTCACCACCCAAAAAAAACAATGGTAATTTATTGAGTGTTAATATTGGACCCTGTGTGTGTGTGTGTGTGTGTTTGTGCGTGTGTGCGTGCGTGTGTGTGTGCGTCTTTGATGCACATTCTTTCTGTTAATCAGAAGGGGTGTGTGTGCTATAAGGCTGCAGGATGTGAGGAAAATATGCGACAACGTTGTTGAATATCGCCATAACGATATTACTAGCGGTAAATAAACAGATATTAAAGTGCACCCAGTTCGCACTTTCAATATTCTGCTGAGATTTAACAAACTGAAGAGCTGGGACGAAACGCTTTTGCCCCGATTCGATTCTTTCACGATACGCGGACGACCGATTGGATTTGTATTGCTATTTCCATTTATCGCGAAGTATTGCGTCATTTCCTCTCTAACTGGGACGTTTTATAAAGAATATGTCGAGGTCATTTCCTCTCTAACTGGGACGTTTTATAAAGAATATGTCGAGGTCATTTCCTGTCTAACTGGGACGTTTTATAAAGAATACGTCGAGGTCATTTCCTCTCTAACTGGGACGTTTTATAAAGAATATGATGAGGTCATTTCCTCTCTAACTGGGACGTTTTATAAAGAATATGTCGAGGTCATTTCCTCTCTAACTGGGACGTTTTATAAAGAATATGTCGAGGTCATTTCCTCTCTAACTGGGACGTTTTATAAAGAATATGTCGAGGTCATTTCCTCTCTAACTGGGACGTTTTATAAAGAATACGTCGAGGTCATTTCCTCTCTAACTGGGACGTTTTATAAAGAATACGTCGAGGTCATTTCCTCTCTAACTGGGACGTTTTATAAAGAATATGTCGAGGTCATTTCCTCTCTAACTGGGACGTTTTATAAAGAATACGTCGAGGTCATTTCCTCTCTAACTGGGACGTTTTATAAAGAATATGTCGAGGTCATTTCCTCTCTAACTGGGACGTTTTATAAAGAATACGTCGAGGTCATTTCCTCTCTAACTGGGACGTTTTATAAAGAATACGTCGAGGTCATTTCCTCTCTAACTGGGACGTTTTATAAAGAATATGTCGAGGTCATTTCCTCTCTAACTGGGACGTTTTATAAAGAACATGTCGAGGTCATTTCCTCTCTAACTGGGACGTTTTATAAAGAATACGTCGAGGTCATTTCCTCTCTAACTGGGACGTTTTATAAAGAATACGTCGAGGTCATTTCCTCTCTAACTGGGACGTTTTATAAAGAATATGTCGAGGTCATTTCCTCTCTAACTGGGACGTTTTATAAAGAATATGTCGAGGTCATTTCCTCTCTAACTGGGACGTTTTATAAAGAATATGTCGAGGTCATTTCCTCTCTAACTGGGACGTTTTATAAAGAATATGTCGAGGTCATTTCCTGTCTAACTGGGACGTTTTATAAAGAATATGTCGAGGTCATTTCCTGTCTAACTGGGACGTTTTATAAAGAATATGTCGAGGTCATTTCCTCTCTAACTGGGACGTTTTATAAAGAATATGTCGAGGTCATTTCCTGTCTAACTGGGACGTTTTATAAAGAATACGTCGAGGTCATTTCCTCTCTAACTGGGACGTTTTATAAAGAATATGATGAGGTCATTTCCTCTCTAACTGGGACGTTTTATAAAGAATATGTCGAGGTCATTTCCTCTCTAACTGGGACGTTTTATAAAGAATATGTCGAGGTCATTTCCTCTCTAACTGGGACGTTTTATAAAGAATATGTCGAGGTCATTTCCTCTCTAACTGGGACGTTTTATAAAGAATATGTCGAGGTCATTTCCTCTCTAACTGGGACGTTTTATAAAGAATATGTCGAGGTCATTTCCTCTCTAACTGGGACGTTTTATAAAGAATACGTCGAGGTCATTTCCTCTCTAACTGGGACGTTTTATAAAGAATACGTCGAGGTCATTTCCTCTCTAACTGGGACGTTTTATAAAGAACATGTCGAGGTCATTTCCTCTCTAACTGGGACGTTTTATAAAGAATATGTCGAGGTCATTTCCTCTCTAACTGGGACGTTTTATAAAGAATATGTCGAGGTCATTTCCTCTCTAACTGGGACGTTATGGGACTGATTGGTGGGATTGTTGTGGACGAAGAGCCAATGAGGTTTAACCATGTATCAGCTGATTTAAATATCTCACGCTACTGTATTGTGTCAACAGTTAACTTCATTTAATATTATATGTGGCGTTTTCTTCTGCTGGGTGCAAATGTTCCACCAGAACAACTTCCTTCCTGAGACTTATTCTGCAGAGCCGCCGTCGTTGCGTCCGGAGCGGACGATTGTGATTGGTTTAAAGAAATGCACACAACCTAGAGCGTTTTTTTTTTCCTCCTATCCCAGAATGCATCTGTGGTGTATCCAGACGATTACTCAAACAATTAAATCTAAAGTGTGTAGTTTCTGTCGCCCCCATGAGGAATTCTAAGTAATGACAACCCCCCCCCCCTCCTCACAGCTGCTAGTAGCCAAGGAGGACACGGAGGATTAAAAAAACATGACGGACTCTTCAGAAGAGGTCAGTGTCTTCACTCCAGTTTCTGCATGGTTAAGTCGCCGGACGCCACGATCTTCTGAACACAGTCACGCAGAGAGATCCAGAGAGAGTTGTGAGGAGCTGATGGTCTTAATTAGCTTTGTAGCAACTCATTTAGCAACGGCTCGAACGTAACGGACGTCCATTATATCAAAAAGTTACGCACTAAAGCTTTCATTTCGTTAAACAACAAAACTCCACAGCTTTTCCGAAAAGGATTTCAATAATTCCAGGACTTTTCCAGGTTTTCCCATGACAGAACCCTGTTTTTTTTTTTTAAAACAATGTATTTATTAATTGTTTTATTGCAATTACAGTGCATAAATATGTCTCCTAAGCCCCTCCCCCCACAAGGGAGAATGAATGTGTGTGTGTGTGCATGAGCAGTGATTGACACGCAGTTAGACACGCCCCCCCCCCCTGGCCCTGATTGGTGCATCTGAACAGGGAGTGGTGGATTTTTTGTAAATCCCCCTCCAGGCTGTAGGAGGAGCCAGAGGAATGACCTGCTTCATGTAGTTCTACTGGAACATCGGGTCAGTTTCAGCAGATATATGACAGAAAGGTAGTTTTTAGTCTTACCTACTGCACCTTCTGTTGTGTTTTTCAAATGCCAGATGTTCTGTGTATGAATTATTGTAAATACATTGTTTGTTTATCTTAATAAAAGCAACACATGGATATTATCCACATCTTCTCTCCCCCTCAGTTCTGCCTTCTGCTCTACTCGTTGCATATAAACATCGTGAACGTTGTGTTGTATCTTACATATTCCAGATGTTTCAAAGCGCCACTTGCTTCGTCTTGGGAGGAACTCTTTAAAGTGGAGGAAGACACAGGAAGAAGGTTAAACAAGCTTCTGACCGCCCCGTTCAGAGACGTCTTTAAATCGATGCGCTGGGAGTTTGTGAGATTAGTATCTACAGCCAAAGCAGGCAACTTCACCCCCGAGAAAGATGAGCTGACAGAACTTATCCAGCTGATAAGTTTGGAGGTAGAGAAGTGAGGGATTAGTGCAGTCAGAACAAAGATGTGGTGAAGTTGGAAGCACATTATCGCCGCTCAGCTGGGGGGGATAAACCCACAAGAGTCCGCTGGAAGCTGCAGTCTGATTGGCTCAAAGCGTTTCAGTGTCAGCCAGTGAATCAGTAGAGACAGAAGTAAAGCAGAGGAGGAGGAGGGTGGGGGTCGTCCATGATGGAACAACCAAGATTAGAGTTTATTTGAGGTTAAACTGTACGCCCATGCATGCGTGATGATACATGATCCCACCCTGCCAGGTCCCTCTTCCAACTACTGCCCTCTGGAAAGAGAGTTCAAAGTCTCAGAGGCAAAACATCCCGCTATTAGGCCGGAGACATAATGGATGTGCGGCGTGAGCGTGGCGTTTCTGTTGCGTGGATTTTTCTATGTCTCACACACCAGAAACAGCTGCTGCTGCTGCTGCTAGCCGTGTCTAGACACGTGTGTTTCCCATTGATTTACTAGTAGAATACTTCATGTTAAACATAAGTATATTATGATCTGATTACAGCAAAGACAACGTCGGCAGTGTTGACGGCAAAATAGGCTGCACAGTATTGACATTTAATTTTGACATGACATTTTTAATTTTACATTTATATATCTGCATTTATGTCAAAACCTCGAGACTTTCAAACATCAACATGTCATTTATTAATATGTATTTGTGTCAAAATGACATATAAACATCTTTTCCTATTCTATTTTGCCTGGAAACTCTTCTAACACACGGCGTCTGTTCTATTTCTAGCAGGAACGCTTTTTCGCGGCCGCGCGTGAGACGTGCGTGTCGCGCAGGCAGTTTGCATGCTCTAACCTGTTAACATGGGAGCTGAAATAAAAACGTTCACGCCACGCAGCGGTCACGCTCACGCCACGCAGCTGACACGCTCACGCCACGCAGCTGTGGCCGGCCTTCGGCTCCTTAATGCTGACGGCACCTTGCAGAGTAAACTTGGACTAAATGCAACTTATTCAAATGCACTTTATAGACTTGATAGACATTTTATGGGAAGCTGCAATAGCACGAGGTCTTTACAGCTTTTGTTAATGGTCTGAATGATTATCTTTTATGTAATGTATGTTCCTGTTCCTGTGTTTAACCTTTTTAACCTGATTATTAGCACCAAGACAAATTCCAATCAACTACTTTGACATGGCAATAAAGCATTACGTGTCTCGTCGCCAATCTTTGGTCTGAACTGGGCTTTAGACGACATCCGCAGTCCTCGTTCATATTCCAAAGTTTATCTGAGGCAAGTGTGAGGCTTCAGCCAGCAGAGTTAAAAATGAAGTGTTTATCTCTTGAGAACGTGAACTGATCATTTAAGGAGAAATAAAGACGATCGCCGTTGTATGAAAAAAAGTCTTTGCTGTTGTTTTTCCTTTTTGCCAGTTTAGCATGAATTAGAAGAGCTACAGAAGGAAAGTACTTGAAGGTAAAAGCCAATAGGGATCCAAATAAACACATTTTTCTGCAGAGCGGACTGTTTTCCGTATGGATTATCACCATCCCAGTCGAAATGCTTCTACTGTATATTCCCACATCTCCCAAAACGTATGTTAATTTCTTTTTCTTCTATAATTCGACGTCTGCTGAGAAGACACACCTGAGATCTCCTGAGATCTATCCTGGAGTGGATATTACTGCTTTCCTACGTATATAAAGCTGACTAAATCAGTTTATTCCTGCCTTTGAAAACATTCATCACCCCAAAGAATCTTAGGCCTTGATCAGACTGCCAGCACAAATCTGTGTCTTGGCATTTCCAGATTTTATCCAGATTGAATTTAGGAATTCTGGACAGCTAAAAAAAAAAAAAAAAAAAAAAATCACATGAAATGCGATTTTTGCAAAATCACATCCAAACCGCATTTGGAGTTGGTTTGAAATGCGATTCTGATCGGACCTTCCTCCACAGTGCTGCGAAGGAAGGTCTGGCTATAGTCCACCCAGCATTCTGGGATGGGAGAAAAACCTGCTCTGGTTTATCGGCATTTCTTTAAACCAATCACAATCGTCTTGGGCGGTGCTAAGCTCGGTGCCTCTGCAAAATAGCCTCTGGAAGGAACTTGTTTTGGTGGAACATGTGTACGTGCAAAAGTAGTTTTTAGTCGTGCAACAGAAAGCTCAGATTGGACAGATAGTCTAGCTAGCTGTCTGGATTTACCCTGCAGAGATCTGAGGAGCAGTTAACCAGAGTCCGGCAGCACCTGAGCAATCCCGGAAGTGGAACGTTGTGGATATACGACGACTACTTTCATTACTAAAGCAACATCTACAGATAGGGTGGTTGGTGTCTGGACACATACGTACATCCAATCTGATCACTTGCAAATAACAGTGCAGACAGTCTGTCTTAAAGACTTAAAATCGGATTTTCCTGCAGTCTGAACGTAGCCTCAGTCTGGCCAGGACAAACTCTACTCTACTCTGAGATGCTTTAAAGGTCCCATGGCATGAAAATGTCACTTTATGAGGTTTTTTAACATTAATATGAGTTCCCCCAGCCTGCCTATGGTCCCCAGTTGGCTAGAAATGGTGATAGGTGTAAACCGAGCCCTGGGTATCCTGCTCTGACTTTGAGAAAAAGTAAGATCAGATGAGCCAATCAGGAATCTCCTCCTTATGAGGTCATAAGGAGCAAGGTTGCCTCCCCTTTCTCTGCTTTGCCCGCCCAGAGAATTTGGCCAACCCATGAGAGAGACATCATGGCTTTCAAACAAGCAAAGTGGCTGTTGGTCAAGGTTGGAAAAGAGACTTCAGATACAGTATTAGGGGACCACTAAGGTCTATATAAAAGAGACTTCTGATACAGTATTAGGGGACCACTAAGGTCTATATAAAAGAGACTTCAGATACAGTATTAGGGGACCACTAAGGTCTATATAAAAGAGACTTCAGATACAGTATTAGGGGACCACTAAGGTCTATATAAAAGAGACTTCTGATACAGTATTAGGGGACCACTAAGGTCTATATAAAAGAGACTTCAGATACAGTATTAGGGGACCACTGAGGTCTATATAAAAGAGACTTCAGATACAGTATTAGGGGACCACTAAGGTCTATATAAAAGAGACTTCAGATACAGTATTAGGGGACCACTAAGGTCTATATAAAAGAGACTTCAGATACAGTATTAGGGGACCACTAAGGTCTATATAAAAGAGAC
>CM042434.1:2306629-2319129 GCA_023631565.1 Gymnocephalus cernua | reverse complement strand
TGACTTGCTGTCATGTGTGATTTGCTGTCATGTCGTGTGATTTGCTGTCATGTTGTGTGACTTGCTGTCATGTGTGATTTGCTGTCATGTGTGATTTGCTGTCATGTGTGATTTGCTGTCATGTTGTGTGACTTGCTGTCATGTTGTGTGACTTGCCGTCATGTTGTGTGATTTGCTGTCATGTTGTGTGATTTGCTGTCATGTTGTGTGATTTGCTGTCATGTTGTGTGATTTGCTGTCATGTTGTGTGATTTGCTGTTGTGTGATTTGCTGTCATGTTGTGTGACTTGCTGTCATGTGTGATTTGCTGTCATGTTGTGTGACTTGCTGTCATGTGTGATTTGCTGTCATGTCGTGTGATTTGCTGTCATGTTGTGTGACTTGCTGTCATGTGTGATTTGCTGTCATGTCGTGTGATTTGCTGTTGTGTGATTTGCTGTCATGTTGTGTGACTTGCTGTCATGTGTGATTTGCTGTCATGTTGTGTGATTTGCTGTTGTGTGATTTGCTGTCATGTTGTGTGACTTGCTGTCATGTGTGATTTGCTGTCATGTCGTGTGATTTGCTGTCATGTTGTGTGACTTGCTGTCATGTGTGATTTGCTGTCATGTTGTGTGACTTGCTGTCATGTGTGATTTGCTGTCATGTCGTGTGATTTGCTGTCATGTTGTGTGACTTGCTGTTGTGTGATTTGCTGTCATGTTGTGTGACTTGCTGTCATGTGTGATTTGCTGTCATGTGTGATTTGCTGTCATGTGTGATTTGCTGTCATTTTGTGTGATTTGCTGTCATGTTGTGTGATTTGCTGTCATGTTGTGTGATTTGCTGTTGTGTGATTTGCACTTCAGGGCCACCGTACAAGTTCTGAAATGGTAAATGTTCCTCTACACAAGCTGCCGTAAAATAACTTTACGCTAATAAAAAAACTGTTATGTGTGATTTGCTGTCATGTTGTGTGACTTGCTGTCATGTGTGATTTGCTGTCATGTCGTGTGATTTGCTGTCATGTTGTGTGACTTGCTGTTGTGTGATTTGCTGTCATGTTGTGTGACTTGCTGTCATGTGTGATTTGCTGTCATGTGTGATTTGCTGTCATGTGTGATTTGCTGTCATTTTGTGTGATTTGCTGTCATGTTGTGTGACTTGCTGTCATGTTGTGTGACTTGCTGTCATGTTGTGTGACTTGCTGTTGTGTGATTTGCTGTCATGTTGTGTGACTTGCTGTCATGTCGTGTGATTTGCTGTCATGTTGTGTGACTTGCTGTCATGTTGTGTGACTTGCTGTTGTGTGATTTGCTGTCATGTTGTGTGATTTGCTGTCATGTCGTGTGATTTGCTGTCATGTTGTGTGACTTGCTGTCATGTTGTGTGATTTGCTGTCATGTTGTGTGATTTGCTGTTGTGTGATTTGCACTTCAGGGCCACCGTACAAGTTCTGAAATGGTAAATGTTCCTCTACACAAGCTGCCGTAAAATAACTTTACGCTAATAAAAAAACTGTTATGTGTGATTTGCTGTCATGTTGTGTGATTTGCTGTTGTGTCGTGTGATTTGCTGTCATGTGATTTGCTGTCATGTTGTGTGATTTGCTGTTGTGTCGTGTGACTTGCCGTCATGTTGTGTACACAAGCTGCCGTAAAATAACTTTACGCTAATAAAAATAAATCTCATCAAACAACCTTATCAAAGAACATTGACTATGGTGTTAAAGTCTGTTATAAAGAACAGTTTGTTTTCTAACTTTCATTTCCATCACTCAAAGTTTAAAGGACCTTGTTTACTATAAACTGTATTATGTGGCAGGAACCACAGCTATCTGTGTGTGGAGACAAAATCTGGTTAAATTGTTGGTATTGTTAAAGTGAAATTGGTTCAAAACAAAGCAGTAATCCTTATTTATCCCACTTATCCTCAGCTCCCTCCCTCCCTCCTTTATTTGGTTTAATTTGGCTTCAGAGCGTCAATACCACTTATTCTGTTTTGTTCTTTTTCTTCTCGACATCTCGCTGGTAACAAGAAGGAACTGTTTTCTCGTCTCTGTTATTGAAGGACGACAGACACAAGAGCTCTGTTTAGAAAACTCCCAGCTGACTAATAAACCGCACGCTGACTACACCGGCTTGTATGGGCTTAGTCAGAGGCGAGGAGCGTGTGGGTGTATTTAAGAGATTTTATGTTTGGTAGATAAAATGGCCCTGAAAACTAGTCTAAACAGACAGCAGCTGTGTGCTCCAATCAACGCAGAGGGCGGCGGTTTGCTGTCTGAACAAAAGGTGATCTAAAACAACTGTTTTTATATTCAAAGACACAAACACTTCATAGTTTGATGAGCAAGTTGTCTAGTGTATTTTTTATTTAACCTGCTGTGAAGTACATAAAACACACGCAGAGTCTTGGACAAACAGTCCGTCCGTACCAGACAGACACGAACCGTAAGAACCATTGTTCTTCTGTTTTTCCCTCAGCAGCAGCAGCAGCAGCAGCAGCAGCAGTACTACACATGATGTCGACTTCATCGCAGAGCACGTGATGGATAAACAAACATTAAAGTGCCTATATTATGAAAAAGAAAAATCACTTTTTCTGGGATTTGGGGTGTTATTTTGGGTCTCTGGTGCTTCCACACGCATACACACATGAAAGAAAATCCATCCATGTTGTTCTGAGTGAGATACGGTTTCTAAATGATTCCTGCCTTCAGTCTCTGGGTGAGCTGGTCAACATCTGCACGGCTTTCTACGTCAGTAGCCGAAACGACGTGCTAAACACAACTGTTAGCATGCTAGCTGCTAGCTCGTTCTCAATGGCAAAGCGCTGCTACAACACACACAAGTTCACCATAATCTCCAAAAGAAGTACTTCCATGTGCGCCCTCCTTTAGAAGAAGTCTCCCGGCTAATCCTGCCTTGTAACTGACCAAAGATGGAGAAACAACCTTTCTTTTACTGTCTGTGGAGCTAACTGACATGATCTACCATCTGAGCTACTGAGCATGTGCAGAGTGGAATCAAAGATAGTACAGAAGGAAAGATGATTCACTCTGTAGCTAAAACAGAGACCTGAACACAAGGTGAAAAGAGGAGCTGCAGCAGTGAGAGAGAGATGTGCTGCACAACAACAATATATTAAACCATGTAAACATATTCTGGTACAACCTTAAAATACAATTATGAACCTGAAAATGAGCAGAATATGGGTGCTTTAATCTCTAAAGATCTTTATAATCTGCATGTTATCCTGGCTCCACTGTCTAAAAGACATAATTATCTTCCAGTACCTCAAGTGGGAGCTGAACAGCTTCACCCCTGAATTCCACCACGCGCTGCGTTTTAGCTGTGCCGTGCTTTTTTTCCGCCATACCTGCGTCATACCACACCGGGAGCGTCTCAGGCTGCATTTACATCGCTACGTTTTGAGTTAAAAACAAATATCTTTTGCTTCGTTTTCCCCTCTCATTCCCCCTGCTCTGGCGTTTCCCCCTCTAATTCCCCCTGCTCTGGCGTTTCCCCCTCTCATTCCCCCTGCTCTGGTGTTTCCCCCTCTCATTCCCCCTGCTCTGGCGTCTCCCCCTCTCATTCCCCCTGCTCTGGCGTCTCCCCCTCTCATTCCCCCTGCTCTGGTGTCTCCCCCTCTCATTCCCCCTGCTCTGGTGTTTCCCCCCTCTCATTCCCCCTGCTCTGGCGTTTCCCCCTCTCATTCCCCCTGCTCTGGTGTTTCCCCCTCTCATTCCCCCTGCTCTGGCGTTTCCCCCTCTCATTCCCCCTGCTCTGGCGTCTCCCCCTCTCATTCCCCCTGCTCTGGTGTTTCCCCCTCTCATTCCCCCTGCTCTGGTGTTTCCCCCTCTCATTCCCCCTGCTCTGGTGTTTCCCCCTCTCATTCACCCTGCTCTGGCGTCTCCCCCTCTCATTCCCCCTGCTCTGGCGTCTCCCCCTCTCATTCCCCCTGCTCTGGTGTCTCCCCCTCTCATTCCCCCTGCTCTGGCGTTTCCCCCTCTCATTCCCCCTGCTCTGGTGTTTTCCCCTCTCATTCCCCCTGCTCTGGCGTCTCCCCCTCTCATTCCCCCTGCTCTGGCGTTTCCCCCTCTCATTCCCCCTGCTCTGGCATCTCCCCCTCTCATTCCCCCTGCTCTGGCGTCTCCCCCTCTCATTCCCCCTGCTCTGGCGTTTCCCCCTCTCATTCCCCCTGCTCTGGTGTTTCCCCTCTCGTTCCCCCTGCTCTGGTGTTTTCCCCTCTCGTTCCCCCTGCTCTGGCGTCTCCCCCTCTCATTCCCCCTGCTCTGGTGTTTCCCCTCTCGTTCCCCCTGCTCTGGTGTTTTCCCCTCTCCTTCCCCCTGCTCTGGCGTTTCCCCCTCTCATTCCCCCTGCTCTGGTGTTTCCCCTCTCGTTCCCCCTGCTCTGGTGTTTTCCCCTCTCGTTCCCCCTGCTCTGGCGTCTCCCCCTCTCGTTCCCCCTGCTCTGGCGTTTTAAAGCCCCTAAACCGGAGACATTTGGAAACACAAATCTGCGGGGTCGTGTTGCGGATATAGACCGATCGCTGGTCTATATCAACGACGGTCTACTCCCGGGACTGTTCACGTGCTGCCGGAAAAAACGCCAGATGTCCCCTCATTTGGGCCACCACGTCGATGGTCGTCTGTGTGACATCATCATCTTCGCTCGCTGTCTGTCAGCTGCTCACATCGCTCGCCTTCTTCTAAAATATTATAAAACACCGAAGCAGAACCAGAACCAGAACCAGAAAACCAGAGACGTTCGCAAATGTGGCGTCGCTCCGTTATTTCTGAGAGCAGAAGCGTCGGCGAGTTTTGGATATTCTGTCCGATAAACCTCTGCCGTGTTCATTCATGTCCCATTAATGCATGTCGCTAATTTAGCTTCCCTGTAGTCCTTGGGATTTCCCCCCCTTACAGATATCGTTGGATTGTGGCTGCACCCGGACCTTGGTCCTGCTCGACGCCCCTTGCTACTACTAGTAGTACGAGACATAGTTCTATTATCTTTACCATCCATCCATCGTCGTCCACTTATCCGTGGTCGGGTCGCGGGGGGAGCAGCTCCAGCAGGGGACCCCAAAACGTCCCTTTCCCGAGCAACATTAAACCAGCTCTGACTGGGGGATCCCGAGGCGTTCTTTACTGTTACTATAATTGTGGTCTAGACCTAATCTACCTGTAAAGTGTCCTGTAGAGCCCGACCGATATATCGGTCGATATTAGGCATTTCCCAAACTATCGGCATTTATAATGGCCGATAAATGAATATTTAAAAAATAAAATAAACCCCCTTCAACCATGTTGAAGTGAGGACTCATACATAACTACAAATATCTAATGTTAGGGAACCTTTTAACTTTATGTCAAAATATATATTTTTTGTTTTGTTCTCATCATGAGCGTTACAAAAAACATTGGAAAAAGGGAATCTTCTTCGTCACTATGAATTTCATTCAAAAGACATTCAGAACATCCACCGCTAATCTCATTAAAAGTTGAAGTACATGAAGTTATTGTATTCGGCCCCTAACAAAGCTCATTAACTAAAAGTATAACTACTCTGGATGGCACTGCCCTGACCTCGAGCAGCACCATGTAAGGAATCTCGGAGTTATCTTTGATCAGGATATTTCCTTTAACGCCCACATAAACTAAACTTCAAGGACTGCTGTTTTTAACCTGAATAACATTGCAAAAATATGCCACATTTGGTTTTAGGAGTTAGATACCGTCTCCACATTAAAACGTATAGTAAGTGATGTTGTATAATTTCTAAGGATGGTGAGCTGGTGAGTGTTTTAAAATATATATCGGCCGATATATCGGAATATCGGATTTTTAAATCACCAAATATTTGTATCGCTATCGGCCTTAAAAATCCTATCTAGTGTCCTGGGATAACTTCTGTTAAATTGAGTTGAACATCATCCCTGTGTAGACGTGTCGCCACGTCATGGTGCCTGGCAACGCCGCCGCTGTTCTGTGCTTTTATTTTCGACATAAAAAAAAGATTTTCAAACTAAATCTGGGTTGTTGATGTTATTTCAAAGAAAAATTCCAACGGGATGACGAGTGTGGTTTCCATTACGGCTACAGTGGAAAACTACGCCTTCAAAAACCATCAGCTAATGCAGTGAATGAGCAATAAAAGACGTGGTGCACGTCTGTAAAGCGACCCATCTGTGTAACTCTGCAACAGCCCATCCAGACGTAGACACACACACACACACACACACACACACACACACACACACACACACACACACCCAGGTCCAGCAGGCAGAGGGAGGGCGGCGAACTCAAAGGGATTTCTCCATCTCTCCCTGCTGTGAAAATCGGACACCGCCAGAACAAAAGAAAAGGTCCAGGGAATGACGACACATCTCACGTCTCAAGTGTGCATCTGCATCTCTCTCTTCATGACCAAACTTTTAGAGAAACACACACCGCAGGAGATCCTTATAAGACTACTAAAGTAGAGCAGACAGCCCGAGGGCAGAATCGTACTTAGCGTCCCGCCGAGCGTCACGTGCTGTCTGCAGCCACCGAGCATACGTACACGTTTTACAGCGCTCTCGGTCTTCACGAGGGGAGAGTTGTCGTCATCTGTCTGCCCGTGTTGAGCGTTAACCCTCTGAGGTTATAGACGGCATTTTCTCAGTTTTTACATATCTTCTTAACTTCACATTTTAAAGGTATTTGCGTATAACCTGATCGTCGTGTGTTTCATAACAAAATGCTCAGAACAAACTCAGCTTTCTGGCAAAGTGGCGCCCACATTGGTCCAAGAGGAAAGAAATGGTGGAGATGAGGTCACTGAACAAACTGTTATCTATCACGGATAACCCCGACCACCCTCTCCTCCACCCCCCCCCCCCCCCCCTCCCCCCTCCCCACACTGGTCCAACAGAGGAGCTCCTTCTCTATGAGGCTCCGACAGCATCGATGTCGCACGGACCGCTACAGGAAACCATTCCTACCACAGGAAATTCAACTTTTTAACACTTCATCACTGAGTGTGAGACGAGGCTCGTATACTTCACAACTGCACTGAATGCACATTACACAACAGTTTTATCTACATCTAATAAAACAGTTGTACACTTTAGTTTCAACTTGTATACATTTTGAATATTTGTTTATGCAGTCTATTCTATTATTATTTCATGTATGTAATTCTGTATGTGTGCTGTGTGTCTGATATTTTACTGCTGCGACATCGTTATTTAATACAAATCTATCTATCCATCTATCTATCTATCTATCTATCTATCTATATATCTATAATAATCCAAATGAATCCTGTAAACTGCCTGAAGATGCACCTTTTTTCACCCTGGTCCCAGTGTGAAAAAATTAGAAAACGGCGCCCTTGTGTCTTCGTTTGGACGGCGAAGCCGCATACTTGCGTATGTCATCGCCACACCTCTCGACCTCTATCCTTCGACCTCTTATCCCGCGACGACGTCTCATAACAACAACAACAACAACGGCGGACTACGTGCTGGTGTAGTTTCTGGTTTTCCTTGCACTAATTAATTAATCCGCCTCTTCTTCTCCGTTCTTCACCCAGACTCTGGAAGGCTCTGCCAACCAGCATTAAGTTTGCTGAGAATGTGGACTGTTTTAAGGGACAAGTGAAGACTCACTTGTTCAGGCAAGCTTTCGGGTAACGTATGTCTTTAATTTATTGATCATTTTTATCTGTTGTATTTGTACTATTTTTAGGCTATGTTTTTTCGTCTATGCACACTGTGAAGCACTTTGTGACCCCGTCTGTGAAAAGCGCTGTATAAATAACTTACTTTACCAAAATGTAAGGTTCAAAAGAAGGACGACGGAGACGTGAGTCCACCAAAAAAAGAGAGGCAGATGAAGAGTGTCAGAAGCCATCTGCCCTGTCTCCTAAAGGCCGTTTTATGCTTGACGCGTTGGAGGTGGCGCGCGCATTCGTGACATCAAAATGACGTAATTTCTGGCCGGCGCGTCCGATTTTCAGCGCGCGAGCTCAGGGCGCGCACCAGTCTATTTTTTTCAGCGGCGCCCGACAAACCGGAAACAGGAAGCATGAACGAGCTCCTGGGAAACCGGATGCCAGGACTCGCCGAGTGACTGCAGGTCTCTCTGGTAAACTTACCGGGTTAAGATGAGTTCTTTTTTTGTGAATGAAAGGCTCGATCTGACCGAGTAGCTCACTGAATCAAATCGAAGCATTGACGGCGCTGTTGCTGCCTGTTCTGCCGTTGTTTATCTTTTTCTTCTTCTTCTAGTCCTTAGAAAGAAAAACATCAGTAGCCTTTGCTCCTTAGCGCCACCGCTGTTCAGGAGAAGACTGCAACTAGTGCCGCGACCGCCACGTGCGAGTATAAATACTCACGGCGGTCCCGTGACGTCACGATTTCCGCACGCACTGTTGAAAGCGCTAGTATATCTGAGCCTCAATTCGCCGTGTGAGTGACGTATGATCTCGCCGTAAAACAGACGCAAAGAAAGCGGATATTCTGCCGATGCCAGCACAACCCAAACTGTATTTCTGCGCTGTATTATCACTGAGACATTGAAAAAACATTTCCATGGACGCGGCATGCGTTCATCGACCTCAGAAGGCAAAACAAAGTCAAGCTGACCTTTTGAGGGCCACAAAGATTCTGCAGCATACAACTGAACAAACATACTGTAGCATACATTGAGATAGGAACCAGTGACAGATTAAAATGTATAAACATTTGACAGACACAAGCATGATTGCATCGCGCCTTTTGTGCCAACAACCACAACAAGCAGCTCTTAAGTTTAGATCTTAATTTCCTATTAGTGACGAGTGAATTCAGACATTTCCTGAAGGGCAACTTGTTACCCTGCCTCCATTATCCAGGAAGCCTAAGGAGCTTTCGGAAACTTGCACATGAGGAAAGAAATACAAATGCACTTGACTAAAGCGCCTCATTATACATGTCAAAAACCAAAAAAAACACACTCTGGGGGGAATGCCGGGCTGACTTCAAATTAGCTCGAGGCATCGCTTGACAAAACGCTCTCCCTGCAAACACATCAGAAAGAGAAGCAGGAAGTAAACACACTCACCCAGGAGACAGCAAGTGGTTTTGTCAAAACAAACGTGCAGGCAACGCAGCGCGAACGAGACTCTAATGCAAACCAGGAGGCTCCATCCGCTCGCCGTCTACAGGATTTCTGGTTTCCTCCGAGTAACTCGGCGGCGTGGAGGCTGCTTTCGGCCGGACAGAGAGTGATGGAGGCTGTGCTCATTGTGAATGGCGCTGAGGCCTGACAATACAAGCCATTGTTCCTTCACTGCGCTCTTCTGTCCTCCTCCGACTCCCCCCCCCCTCCTCTCAGAGCGGGGCAAGGGTGTGAATCGCAGGCTGAAAAGGAGACATCTGCAGCCCCCGGCTCCCACTGACACTGCTGCACACGCACGCATACACACACACGCACGCACTTGGCAGATCCACCTGTCTCCTGCAACCAACTTTAACCTATTCAGCCTGCAGCAACACATACACACAATTGCAAGTCGCTGTAGTTCCCCCCAAATGTTTTAATTTCAGCCTCTTAAGACTACTTTGTTAAACTTACATTGTGTACTTTTTTGAGTTGATTCTTAGCAAAAAAAAAACTTGTGCTCATTGATGTGAAATTACTTCCACCAACTAATCAAAGTTTTCTCGTAAGCGTAGAATCTGACATTCAGAATCATTCACAATACAATACAATACATACATACATACATACATACATACATACAATACATAGCGACTAGTGTTTCTGAGAACTGAGTGCAGTTGCTGAATCTGTCTTCATTTCAGATCAACAAAGGTCAGTTTAGAAGATCTTCATCAGATTTTGAGAGGCTGCCCGCTCGCCATTTCCGGCTTATTCCGAACTGCCTCGTCTCAAACTGAACAAGTCAAATCGTCCCAAATGAAGGCCGACGGCTCCTCCGACTGACGACGGCACGGAACACGCCGACCCGACTCGAGTCACCGACCTCGCCAGACGATAATCGGCCCGGTGTGTCGGCGGCTTAAAGCTCACTGATTTAAGCGCCAGTCTTTGCACACATCTGCAGCAGCTCATCGACGGAGAGACAAGAGCGTCTCTTTACAAGATCCAGAGTTTGAATCCCAGAGCGACTTTCAACAGAAGGGTGAGGAAAGAGGTATCGGCTGTTTTATTCCACTTCCTTCTTACCAAAACCTGCCGCTGACAATACCCAGAATGCAGTCCTTCCAGAAAAATTTGATTATGCGATCGCAGAATTCAATGCATAATCAGCCAAAGTCTGCATATTTATGCGGGGGGGGGGGGGGGGGGGGGGGTGCATTTTTTCCAATACGCCGCACTTTCGCCGCATAAATTGCCGATTTCCGCGCAAGATATGCGGGGCTTGCATGATTTCATAATCCCCACATTTTGGTTGCAAAAAAGTCACATATATCTCAGCAGAAAGATGAAAAATGTTGCGTTTACTTCACACAAGAGCAGCCATTTTCCCCTGTTGCCATGGGAATTTTATGAAGTGACGTCATTTCACCTACTGAGAACACGGTGTTGGGGGGGAATCACTTGGTTTTCTCTTTTTCATCAAACCGCAGTTTTTGCAAGTTCCCGCAATTTCATCGCATAAAATTGCATAAATATCCCTCATATTCCATCACATTTTTTAAGAAAACGTGCCGCAATCAAGGATTTTTGCCCCGCAACAATCAAACCAACAAACCAAACCAACAACAACGCAACAATCAAACCCAAAGGGAAATCTAGATCTTGTCTTGAGGACCACAATCCTGAAATGTAATCGCACTTTGAGTCCAGCAAGTGAGAAAAAGTTGACAGATAAGTGAATCTTATTATCAGCAACATTACAAGTATAAAAGCCTTACAGAAATAGAGAAATATCAATATCCCATTGAATATGAACACCGCATTTATTGCCGTTTCCATTCATTGTTATATTAATCCTCAGATTTTCTGACTTGTATTTCTTTGTTTCTTCCCTCTGAACAACTCAAATATTGGATAACATTCTTGCAAATTCTCCCGTCTTGCCAACAAATCTTCTGTTTAACCCCCGACGGAGACGCAGACAGAGAGAAGAGAGTAAACAGAGTGGATTAAGGGAATAATAACGGACAAAACGATGCTCTCAGTGTGTCAGACAAACTGCGTACTAATCGAAAATGCAGTCTGGCATCTCTTGCCGGCTGCTGGGATTTTGTGACCCAATATGGAGGTTGTTGAGCTGCAGGACAACAGACTGCTGCTGTGACCGGCAGTTTATCTCACACACACACACACGCACACACACGCGCGCGCGCACGCACACACTAACACACACACACACACACACACACACACACACACACACACACACACACACACACAGACGCGCACAAACAAACATACGCGCGCGCGCGCGCGCGCGCACGCACACACACACACACACACACACACACACACACACACACACACACACACACACACACAGACGCGCACAAACAAACATACGCGCGCACACACACACACACACAAGCATATGCGTGCACGCACACACAACATGCACGCACACGCACGCACTAACACATGCACACACACACGCACCCACACACGAGCGCACGAACGCACATGCACACAACACACTCGCGCGCACACACACACACACGCGCACACACACAAACATACGTGCGCGCACACACACACACACACACAAACTAACATACACGCACACACACGCATGCACTAACACATGCACGCACGCACTAACACATGCACGCACACACACACACACGCACCCACACACGCGCGCACAAACGCACATGCACGCAATAACACACACACACACACACACACACGCACCCACACACGCGCGCACAAGCGCACATGCACGCAATAACACACACACACGCGCACACGAACGCACATGCACGCACACAAACTTACATACACGCACACACACAAACATACGTGCACGCGCACACACACAAACTAACATACACGCACACACACATGCATGCACTAACACATGCACGCACGCACCCACACGCATGCACTAACACATGCACGCACGCACACACACACACACACACGCACCCACACACGCGCGCACGAACGCACATGCACGCAATAACACACACACACACACACACACACACACACACACACACACACAAACGAACATGCACACAATAACACACACACCTTTATGAACAACGTAACCGTTTTAGAGCATCCTTGTGTGTGCAGGGGGAAAGAAGATATTTATGCTTTTATAGGAATCATGCAATCGCGAAGGCAGCAGCGCAGAGAGCGACGTCATCGTCATGTGTAGTATCGACAGTACGGCCGCATCCAAACACACCATCGGTTTATTCAGTGGGGGGCCCAAACTACTGGTCTGAAGGCATCTCCAGCCTGCTAGACACTTTCCAAAAGCTTCCAACATGGTGAAAAAAGCAGCTGAGGGAAGACACACTTCTGCAAAAAGCAC
>CM042434.1:2246629-2301629 GCA_023631565.1 Gymnocephalus cernua | reverse complement strand
TTAACACTAGTGAAGCTGTAATGGAATTTGGTAGTCATGGTCCGGTGCACGTAGACTACACGGTATGCAGAGCGATGCAGGTAACGTGGAACTACATTTGTCAAGTCCAATCTGGAAACTTATAGCCGTCCAGTGCAATACAGTGTTTGAAATGTTCCTTATTCTTATACTGAAAACATTTTACCAAAGTTGCCAAAATGTTCCCTCAGTCCCCAGCAACAGGACAAGAGGACGGTCTGTCTTTGACTCTTTAACGGCCTCTTGTATTTGTTTCTCTAGCTGTAAAAAAAAACTGGCACCAAACTGTGACTTCTGTGTGCCAGTGGACCCCTAGCAATAAGATAAAATATCAAACTGGAAACAAGGTTGAATGAGGCTGTATTTTACTGCTCTTCAGATCCCTCCATGCGCATGGTGTGTATGTTGTCTTTCTGCATGTGGTGCATTTCAGAGCAGCTAGAATCAAGTCGGCTTGTGCTAATGAGAGCCTTTCTCTGGAGGGCCTGCGTGACGGGCAAAAACTGAACAAACCAGAGGAAGTAAGCTTGAGAGAGGAAGTGTGCCAAAGGTGAGAGGATAACAACTATCAGAGGCTGAATCTCAAGTCTCTCATTTGATATCTCTTCGTTCCTCGCCTGAACCGGAAGTTGTTCTAGCCCTCCTTTTTTTGAAGGCCGTCTCAAAGCTCCTTATTCCTGCCCTGAGGAGCGTGGAGCTAGGAAGAAGGACAGAGGAGAGATCTCCGAGGAGCTATGAGCAAGGACACACAAGAGCAGCCTTCCTGGAAGCCGTGCAGCCGAAAGGAGTCGCTAACTCCGCACAAACGGCTGACGAATTCACGTGACGCTTCAGAGGAAAGGACGCCTCATCCCTCTGAAAAACACATTTCCTCTTTTCCTCCGCCTTCGCTCCTCTCCCATGCTTCCTTACGGACTAAGACGAGAGGGAGCGAAGCGAGTGGAGGAAACGTGGATGCAATGTAAGGACCTGGGACGTACCCAGAGTGCGTGTTTGTCTGTGTGTACCTGAGGAGGTGGGGTCTTCGGAGAAGTCATGCAGTTCCTCGGGGGGGTCTCCATAAAAGGAATTAAACTTGTGACTAGACACTGCAGCCAGAACCGCCCCCTGAAACACGACAACATGTGCAACTGTGAAGATTTATCTTATCTGATCGTATCGGCGATGGTGTCATCGTGACAACAAGCCTTCGAATGTTGCAAAATGTGATAACGCACGCGTGTCAGCGTGTTACTAACCTTGAGCTTCCTCCTGGAGTTGAACTTTCTCAGCTGTTCCACGGTCTCTGGCAGGTGGATTTTGTACGCGTATCGGTCCCTCTCCTTGGAAATCCAACACAAAAACAGAGCATTGCTCACACAAGTAAAGGCTTAAAATATATGAGTTTGTTATACCCCTGGAATGAATGAATGAATGAATGAATGCTTTAATTATACAATAAAATATGCCCAATCACAAGACACCATTACTTAGGACAAAGGACCAGATGCCAAAGTAACCACACACCCCAAACAAATACACCTTCTAGTCTTTTTTGCCATGCTTTAGAAACAAACGTCACCAAGTTATGAATATTAAATTTAAAACAACCACTCCAATCATCCGTGCACCAGAAAAACCGCATAATTCGCATAATTCAATGCATAATCAGCCAAAGTCTGCCGATTTCCACACAAAATATGCGGGGCTTGCGTGATTTCATAATCCCCTTAATGCATTTTTGTTGCAAAAAAGTCACATATATCTCAGCATAAAGTTGAAAATGTTTGCGTTTTTACATCACACAAGAGCAGCCATTCACGTCGAAAGGAGCCAGTTGAGGTGGTTCGGGCATCTGGTAAGGATGCCCCCTGGGCGCCTCCCTAGGGAGGTGGTCCAGGCACGTCCAGCTGGGAGGAGACCTCGGGGAAGACCCAGGACTAGGTGGAGGGATTACATCTCCAACCTGGCCTGGGAACGCCTCGGGATCCCCCAGTCAGAGCTGGTTAATGTGGCTCGGGAAAGGGAAGTTTGGGGTCCCCTGCTGGAGCTGCTCCCCCCGCGACCCGACCACGGATAAGCGGACGACGATGGATGGATGGATGGATGGAAAATTGCATAAATATCCCGCATATTCCATCGCATTTTTTAAGAAAACGTGCCGCATAATCAAGGATTTTTGCCCGCAACAATCACAAAAAAACTCCACGTTTTTCTGGAGGGACTGACCTATAGGCACGTAAGACTATCCATCAATGTTGTGTAGATAAAAATGAAAAATCTTTACAAGTAACATGATTTTTTTTTCCATCAACAACAATTTGGTGACCCCCCCCCCCCTCCTCCCCTGCAGCAACTCTGAGGACCACCTGTAGAATATCTCTGATTCAGAGGATAAATCATCAGCTGCATGTCACCACATCACACTGTGTCGCCACAAATACATTTGTGGTATTTGTGAGTGGTTGATGTGAGCAGGTCAACATGGTGATGTTGAGTAACTATATTAAAGAAGAGGAATGAGCACACTGCCAGTATATCAACCTTAATTCCTCTTTTTGGTCAGCAGCTTTCATCCCAGAGCACGCACATAATGAGCGGTGGTAGAATAAAGAAGTACATTTACTCCAGTACTCTACTTAAGTCCAGATGTTGAGGTACTTGTACTTTACTTGAGTGTTTTCATGCCACTTTCTACTTCTACTCCGCTACATTTCAGAGAGAAATATTGTACTTTTTACTCCACTACATTCATCTGTTACAGCTTTAGTTACTAGTTACTTTACACATTAAGATTCCTGCACACTAAACACATGTAGTTTATAAAATCTGATGTTTTATTCTAAAGTAAACTAGCCGACAATATAACGGCTACAAGTCCAGCTGAGATGATCAGACCAGTAAACACACAGCAAGTTGGATCCTTTTTTGGATACTTTCTAAAATGTGAGGATTTTTCTGCATCAAGTAGTTTTACTTTTAATACTTTAAGTACACTTTTCCTGATGATACTTGCATACTTTTACTTAAGTAACATTTTCAATGCAGGACTTCCAGTGTGGTATTAGTACAGGATCTGAACACTTCTTCCACAGCTGTGCATGTGTTTGTCTGGTTTTCTTTTGGGGGGGTCTGTTGATGTTTGGTGGTGCTGCATTCAGATCGTTGCATCGTTTAATCTGAAGTCTAATGCTGCTGCTGTAACTTTGCACCTTGCAACCTTGCAACCAAAAGTGGATTTGCCTAAACTTTCAGCTTTCTCAAACTATAATAACAGACTCAAATGTTAGCACTGTATGCAGGGACGTCCTGCAGAGCGTGAAGATCTGTATCAGACGAGCTGCAAGTCTCAGAGTCAAATTGCCGTCTTTAAGTAGCCTTCCATCACCGTCCACAGACACAGACGCCGTAAAGGCATCTGCTGACAACACATTTCAAGGTGGTTTCCTGTGTGAAGAGCTGCAGGGCCGCCACCCCCCACCCCCCCCACCCCCACCGAGCGACTGATCATTACAGGATGGCTTTGGGCTGCATGGGTTTCTGGCACTTTTCTGCTCTTGTCTCAGAAACAGGATGAAACTTTCACAAAAGTCAAGACTTTTGGATGCACAAAAAAGAGACGACCCACGCACCAAAGCAGGAAGTACATTTCCGTTTGTGAGAGGACTTTTTTTTCATGTTGCAGGCGGTCATGACATGGTAATGAGGGGTCGGGAATTCAAACCCAGTCATATTAGAGCCAAATTCAATATGCCAAGAACCGCGTACACATAAACATTTGGGTTCTGCTCACAGACTCACTTGCTGCATTAAGTTAAATGTATTAAAGAGATACGCCACCATTTGTTGAAACAGGGGTTATCACGGTCTCCTCTAGCTGTAGATAGGTGGGGTCTCCTCTAGCTGTAGATAGGGGGGGGTCTCCTCTAGCTGTAGATAGGGGGGGTCTCCTCTAGCTGTAGATAGGTGGGGTCTCCTCTAGCTGTAGATAGGTGGGGTCTCCTCTAGCTGTAGATAGGGGGGGTCTCCTCTAGCTGTAGATAGGGGGGGTCTCCTCTAGCTGTAGATAGGTGGGGTCTCCTCTAGCTGTAGATAGGGGGGGTCTCCTCTAGCTGTAGATAGGTGGGCCAATGCATTTTTTGTCTCAGTGCATGTAATTAGGTTGTTTTTTTTGTCTTTTGTTGGCTCACTTTTACTCACAACATGCTAAGTGGCAACATAGGATTCCATTCACTACGCTAAGCTAACTAGCGGTGGTGCTGCGGGTGTTGCACCGGACTAAAACAATGCACGCACAAAAAATGTGTTGGCCCACCTATCTACAGCTAGAGGAGACCCCACCTATCTACAGCTAGAGGAGACCCCACCTATCTACAGCTAGAGGAGACCCCACCTATCTACAGCTAGAGGAGACCCCACCTATCTACAGCTAGAGGAGACCCCACCTATCTACAGCTAGAGGAGACCCCACCTATCTACAGCTAGAGGAGACCTCACCTATCTACAGCTGGAGGAGACCCCACCTATCTACATCTAGGGGAGACCCCACCTATCTACAGCTAGAGGAGACCCCACCTATCTACATCTAGGGGAGACCCCACCTATCTACAGCTAGAGGAGACCCCACCTATCTACAGCTAGAGGAGACCCCACCTATCTACAGCTAGAGGAGACCCCACCTATCTACATCTAGGGGAGACCCCACCTATCTACAGCTAGAGGAGACCCCACCTATCTACAGCTAGAGGAGACCCCCCCTATCTACAGCTAGAGGAGACCCCACCTATCTACAGCTAGAGGAGACCCCACCTATCTACAGCTAGGGGAGACCCCACCTATCTACAGCTAGAGGAGACCCCACCTATCTACAGCTAGAGGAGACCCCACCTATCTACAGCTAGAGGAGACCCCCCCTATCTACAGCTAGAGGAGACCCCACCTATCTACAGCTAGAGGAGACCCCACCTATCTACAGCTAGGGGAGACCCCACCTATCTACAGCTAGAGGAGACCCCACCTATCTACAGCTAGAGGAGACCCCACCTATCTACAGCTAGAGGAGACCCCACCTATCTACAGCTAGAGGAGACCCCACCTAACTACAGCTAGAGGAGACCCCACCTATCTACAGCTAGAGGAGACCCCACCTATCTACAGCTAGAGGAGACCCCACCTATCTACAGCTAGAGGAGACCCCACCTATCTACAGCTAGAGGAGACCCCACCTATCTACAGCTAGAGGAGACCCCACCTATCTACAGCTAGAGGAGACCCCACCTAACTACAGCTAGAGGAGACCCCCCCTATCTACAGCTAGAGGAGACCCCACCTATCTACAGCTAGAGGAGACCCCACCTAACTACAGCTAGAGGAGACCCCACCTATCTACAACACAACAACAGGGGAGACCGTGATAAGCCCTATTTCAACAAACAGTGGCGTGTAGCCTTTAAGCTTAAAATTCACATTTAGTTACTACACAAGTATTGGATCGGGACTCGGTATCGGCAGATATTCAATATTTAAAAAATCGGATCGGAGGTCAACAAAGCTGATCGGGACATCCCTACGTGTTACTGAATGCTGAAAGCATTACCTTCAGCCAGGGGTGGTTAAGAGCCTCGTAGACGGTGATCCTCTCGGCGGGGTCCAGCATCAGCATGCGCCTCACCAGGTCCTTAGCGCTCTCTGAGATTTGGGCCCATTGCCGCGGATTCATCTACACAAACACACACACACAGGTTTACAGTATATAAGCGGTCCTGTGGCCCAGAGATAACGTTCCCAAGATCTCAGCCATGTACTCAGAGCGCACAATGTTCTTTTACACATATGAAATATGGTCAAACTATGAAAATAACACAACGTTTATATTGGAACAGGATTGTCATTTAATGTGCAAACATACAACTGAAGCTGTATAACATTATAGGAAAAATTTGCAAATCCAGTTAACCCTCCCATCCCCAAATACCGCCGCCGGGTTGGGTGAAAAAGCATGTTTTGTTTACAAGACCGCCACTTACCCACCCTAGAAAGAATCTAAAAAAAACTGATTGTTCGTCGGATTCTTAAAATTCCGAGTGTCAGTGAATGCGTCTCGGTAGTAGACATTGTGTAAGAAAGCTCCGAAGTTAAGCCAAAAAACAACTAACTGGATTAAAAAATACCTCGAATTGTACATGTACATCTTCAAAAAATTTACCCCAAAACAAATATCAACAAAACGTTTTAATAAAAAAGTTCTTATTTCAAATTTGGACCCAGAAACACAAAAAGTTGCACGGTCGACAGGAAGACGACACAAGGGTTAATGGCAGCGGCCATGTTTGTTCGCGGTGTGACGCGTAGCGATGTGATAAAAAAATTCATCCAATCCGCGACTGAGACGGCAACCCACAGCACAGCCTGGTGTTAATCAGCAGTAGAAGAAGTATTCAGATCATTTACTTCAGTAAAAGCACTAATACCACACAGTGGAAATACTCTGTTACAAGTAAAATTCCTGCATTGAAAATGTTAAAGCTACAGTGCGTAGTTTCTGTCTGTCGCCCCCATGAGGAATTCTAAGTAATGACAACTAAACTGTCAGGACACGCCCTCATACTCTGCTTCTGACTGGCTAGTAGTCCTTACCTAGGTACTGTCAGGACACGCCCTCATACTCTGCTCCTGACTGGCTAGTAGTCCTTACCTAGGTACTGTCAGGACACGCCCTCATACTCTGCTTCTGACTGGCTAGTAGTCCTTACCTAGGTACTGTCAGGACACGCCCTCATACTCTGCTTCTGACTGGCTAGTAGTCCTTACCTAGGTACTGTCAGGACACGCCCTCATACTCTGCTTCTGACTGGCTAGTAGTCCTTACCTAGGTACTGTCAGGACACGCCCTCATACTCTGCTTCTGACTGGCTAGTAGTCCTTACCTAGGTACTGTCAGGACACGCCCTCATACTCTGCTTCTGACTGGCTAGTAGTCCTTACCGAGCTACTGAGCATGTGCGACTCCCAACAAAGATGGAACAGAAGTGAGATGTCTCACTCTGTAGCTAAAACAGAGAGCTCAACACACAGGGTGAAAAGAGGAGCTGCAGCAATGTGCAGTACAACAAAAATATGGTGTTTTTTCTTTTTATTAAACCACATAAAGCTATTCTGGTACAACCTCTAAATACAATTATGAACCTGGAAATGAGCAGAATATGAGCACTTTTAGACCCTGTCTTGTGTTGAATGGGTGTATTAAACCACACATTTCTTTAAATGCCCCCCCGACCTTGTATTTGCCCCTGCAGATGGCTTCGAACAGACGCTCCTTGGTGCCGTAGAAAGGCAGGCAGCCTGACAGCAGGATGAAGAGGATGACTCCGCAGCCCCACACGTCCACAGGTTTACCGTACGGCTCTCTCTTCACCACCTCCGGGGCCATGAAGTGGGGAGTTCCTACCCGACCTGGGGGGACAAACACACAGCGGCGTGGGTGCATCACTTATGAAGTCAGGACTTAATACGACTTCTTTGTTCTTTTATATTTTCACCAAAAAAAAAGGAAGTTTTTTGATGTGCACACTGAGACTTTCCCTATTCGTGTCCTAGCATGATTGCATTGTTACACAAAAGAGGAAACTAACCTTGTGTGGGTGGCCTACTTCTTGAAACTACATCTTTGTTTTCCGGTTTTTGGTTACACAGTTTAGAAATACAAGGTTGCTCTGTTGGTTTTACGGTTCTGGACATTTAAGATCAGATCAGATCAGACTTTATTGATCCCACAATGGGGAAATTCACTTATCACAGCAGCTCAATGCAGCACAACAAAAAACAAAAATACACATTAAATATAAAACACTTTCTTATTATATATTCTGTAAATACAATGCATCTCTCTATATCTATATTATTATTACTACTAGTATAATGTCACTGCAACTACATTGCACATATCTGCGTATCTGTACATGTTGTTCATACATTGTTCATATTATATAGCCATATTTATTTATCTGCTCTTATAACATCTGTCTATATTTCAATATCACGTCGCACTTTTTTTGCACTTCTGGTTGGACGCAAACTGCATTTTGTTGTCTTTGTACTTTGTACTCTGCACAATGACAATAAAGTAGAAACTAATCTAAAAAAACTTGTTTTATTTACATGTGGGGAGAATATTTATACAGATGATTATGGGATGGCGTACTGCACAGGTCACAGTAAGATGTACAAAGTTGATACTGTCTTCAATTTGTTTTTTGCTTTTGTTGTTTTTGATTCCACGCACCTTTTACCTGAGGCTTGATGATGACTGTTATTGTATGTTATTGCATGTACTGTATACTGTATGTACTGTATACTGTATATCCAGTATGTGTTCTGACCATAGGCATAATCTACAGGGGGGAATAGGGGGATTGCAACCCCCCCAATAATCACAACTCTTTTGTCGCTTTATTAGACGTCGCTTTTTTTAAGCCCCAGATGTCGTCTTCCAGGCAGCGCTGCCTGGAAGGCACTAGGATTAGGCAATGGTTATGGTTATGGTTAAGTTATGGTTATGGTTATGTTATGGTTAGGGTTAAGTGACTTGAAGTCGACGGTCGCAGCGCTGCCTGGAAGGAGACGTTGGGGGCTTAAAACGCCATCAAGCCTTTTTTTCCCCAACTATTTTTACGATGTTTTTGAGAAGAACAGTGAATATTTTATGCCCCACGTCCACCTGTAACATTAATCATATCCAAATATCCACAAATACGTCCAGAAATGGTCTCATCCTGTTTGAAATTGAACATCATTTTTAGTATTTGTAAGTGGTAAGTGGTCATTAAGTCTCGGGTATTGCTTACTGAATATGTATTGTTGTGTATGTTGAGTCTGAATGTGCCTTTGTACCACAAATAAAGTTCCCTCAGGGGAAAGATGATGTGCTTTTGATTCGTATTGATCTGCGTATGTACGGTTGTGTTCGCTGTACCTCCGGCCACCAGTCCCGACTCCCCGAGCTGGATGGCGACTCCGAAGCCGCCCAACTTCACCGGAGCCGAGTTCTCTTTGGACGCCAGCAGCACGCAGTGAGGCTGAGAAGCAAGAGGACACAGACACATGATTGAATGCTCACGTTTCTTTCCTAATTAAAGAGCGACACCCTCCTATAAATAACAAAGTAATCACATGTGCAAGACACACCCAGCACGACCTCACACACACAACCCGCACCGTAGGAGGATCACAGGAGAGGGATGGAGTATCTGAAGCAGAATGTCGGTCTGGGGTAGTTACAACTCAGTCAATTCAGACAATTTCTCAAGTTTTTGTTTCTACCCAAGATCATTTCCTGCCAAAATAAACAGCTCGAGGAGAAATTAGTCAACTTGCAATTTGATTTCTGTGATGTTAAATTGGCGCAATGTCATTCATTATATAAAGTATATCATTGGAAAACAGACAACCCAATCCAATTACTTTTTATGAAAATACATTCTTTATTCCTCATTGCAAAGACTAAAAACACACACACACACACACACACACACACACACACACACACACACACACACACACACACACGTGGGGAAGTGGGGAAGTCTATTGACTTTGAACTCTTGGCTACCTCATTTCTTTTCTTTCTTTATTCCTTGGTTGGTTATAGCTATATATCTGTTGACTATGTGTTGAGTGTGTGTGTGTGTGTTTTTTAATAGGCCAATTCCCTTCAGAGGGGGGTCGAGAGGCAGTTGTCCTGGCAGTGGAGGAGATAAAGCACTCCGGGCGATCTGAGATGGTTTTTACCGCGACACACACCAACAGCATCCAAATCCGATCCTTCCTTACCGCCTTCCTCCTCTTTGAAGAATCTGTTTTTATATTCCTGTGTGTGTGTGTGTGTGTGTGTGTGTGTGTGTGTGTGTGTGTGTGTGTGTGTGTGTGTGTGTGTGTGTGTGTGTGCGCTCTGTTTTCCTCCGCTGACCTGAATCCCCAAGTGTTTATTCTTTCAGCTCTGCCATTAATCAGTATGCAAAATCTGTGTTATGTCACAGATTACATCACACGCACGCACACACACACACAAACACAGAAAGCGTAAAAAATGTCCAAAAGGCAACCAAAATGTTGGAAACAAAAATCAGTCAAAAAGTTAAAAAAATGCAGGAATAAGCTTAATAAACGGTAAGCATCGGAAACTTTGAAAAAGTGCCAAAAATGTCACAAAAGCACAAAAAAAGTGCCAGAAACCTCTTGAAGTAGCTTCAAAAACTTCATAAAAAAAGTGTCAAAAATGTCAATAAAAGCGTCACAAAGTGCTGCAAACGTAGAAAAAAGTAGTAGTACTGGACTCCTGCAGAGAGAGAAGACTGAAAATATAGTACAGTATAGTAAATACAAGTCTTAAACTTTCACTTCTCTGCTGTTTAATTAACTCGTGTAAATCTTGATTTTGCGTCCGACACACACACACAACTGGAGGATTTTATAATACGATGATTAACATTCGAGAGTCAAGTGTTTGGCCTACACATTTAGCTCCAGCGAATGTCTCCTGGGTGGCAGTTTAAACCTGGCCTCGCTTTAATTACTGCGAGGGCATACGCTGGTATTTTGGGAGCGTTTTTCTTTCACAGTCGGCTACACTCAGCGGATACCTCCATATTATAATCAGAGCCCAGAGTGGAAAGCATATTGTGTTTATACAAGCAGAGCATGCTCTGTGAATCCACTGCTTGCCCTCGTGTGTGTAATCAGAAGGCCTGAAATAGGCCCTGCCCTTCTTTTTCAGTCTATCTCAGCCCACATTTCAGCAGAGTAACAAGGTGGGGGTTGACCACAGCTTTAAGTTTTCTCTTTACAACATCACCACATTCGGCACTTCGTCATTTCTCTGTATACTTTCCGCAGCACTGCTGGGGAGAGGAAACAAAAGGAAGACTCTACGCAGTTCTCGTGCTCATATTTCAACTTATAATATTTGGAGACTGAGACACAGACAGCTGCAGAAAGTTGAACACACAATGACTGAAGGAAAGGATCGTGAACTTTATGAGGGTCACATATTTTGGATAGTTTGTCCTGTGGATTAAACGCGGGAGGATGGGGCCCGATGCACTGGAGCGACTGATGGAAAGAAAAGGACGAGAGAAGAAGAGAGATTGTGTGCAGGAAGAAACAAGTGCAAACATCTGTTAATGGACTTTAATGACTTGGTGAGTACTTTGACAAGTTCCACTTTGAAGTATAAGCAGCGTGTGTAAAACTGGCTGCAGGATAAGTGCTGCATGCTGTGAGCAAAGCAAGCTGTTTTCCTTTTAATACTTTCTCAGTTACTGATATTTTGATATGAAGTGACATTTCTGGTTGTTGAACACACATAAACATCCGAGAACTCATGAGGTTGTTGTCTGTAAACTTGTCCTTCTGCATTATTCATAGATGATTTCACAGAACGTTAAGACGTCTTAACTCATAGAGAGTTATAACAATTAAGGCTCCAACTAAAGATTATTTTCATTGTTGATAAATCTAATTATTTTCTGAATTAATTGATTAATTCAGAAAATTAACTAATTGATTAGTTGCTTGGTCTATAAAATGTAAGAAAATGGTTCCGACAAAAAGTGAGTTTAGGCACCAAAACGACCAGTAAAGATCAGAAATAAGATGGTGGTTTGGATTAAGACACCAGCCCCCCAAAGTAGAACTCTTAAGGGTCCTATCAGCGCAAAGCCCGACGCAAGTCTCTGCTAGTTTCAGACCGAGCCAGCTGTCAGTTTCCCGTCCTGCGCCCGCGTCGTTTAAATAGCAAATGCACCTGCACTCATCTGTGGCCCATGGGCGTGCTGGTCTTACAGGGAGGTGTGTTCAGGTGCATTCTGGGCGTGCTGGTCTTACAGGGAGGTGTGTTCAGGTGCATTCTGGGCGTGCTGGTCTTACAGGGAGGTGTGTTCAGGTGCATTCTGGGCGTGCTGGTCTTACAGGGAGGTGTGTTCAGGTGCATTCTGGGCGTGCTGGTCTTACAGGGAGGTGTGTTCAGGTGCATTCTGGGCGTGCTGGTCTTACAGGGAGGTGTGTTCAGGTGCATTCTGGGCGTGCTGGTCTTACAGGGAGGTGTGTTCAGGTGCATTCTGGGCGTGCTGGTCTTACAGGGAGGTGTGTTCAGGTGCATTCTGGGCGTGCTGGTCTTACAGGGAGGTGTGTTCAGGTGCATTCTGGGCGTGCTGGTCTTACAGGGAGGTGTGTTCGGGTGCATTCTGGGTGTGCTGGTCTTATAGGGAGGTGTGTTCAGGTGCATTCTGGGCGTGCTGGTCTTACAGGGAGGTGTGTTCAGGTGCATTCTGGGTGTGCTGGTCTTACAGGGAGGTGTGTTCAGGTGCATTCTGGGTGTGCTGGTCTTACAGGGAGGTGTGTTCAGGTGCATTCTGGGTGTGCTGGTCTTACAGGGAGGTGTGTTCAGGTGCATTCTGGGCGTGCTGGTCTTACAGGGAGGTGTGTTCAGGTGCATTCTGGGCGTGCTGGTCTTACAGGGAGGTGTGTTCAGGTGCATTCTGGGCGTGCTGGTCTTACAGGGAGGTGTGTTCAGGTGCATTCTGGGCGTGCTGGTCTTGCAGGGAGGTGTGTTCAGGTGCATTCTGGGCGTGCTGGTCTTACAGGGAGGTGTGTTCAGGTGCATTCTGGGCGTGCTGGTCTTACAGGGAGGTGTGTTCAGGTGCATTCTGGGCGTGCTGGTCTTACAGGGAGGTGTGTTCGGGTGCATTCTGGGTGTGCTGGTCTTATAGGGAGGTGTGTTCAGGTGCATTCTGGGCGTGCTGGTCTTACAGGGAGGTGTGTTCAGGTGCATACTGGGTGTGCTGGTCTTACAGGGAGGTGTGTTCAGGTGCATTCTGGGTGTGCTGGTCTTACAGGGAGGTGTGTTCAGGTGCATTCTGGGTGTGCTGGTCTTACAGGGAGGTGTGTTCAGGTGCATTCTGGGCGTGCTGGTCTTACAGGGAGGTGTGTTCAGGTGCATTCTGGGCGTGCTGGTCTTACAGGGAGGTGTGTTCAGGTGCATTCTGGGCGTGCTGGTCTTACAGGGAGGTGTGTTCAGGTGCATTCTGGGCGTGCTGGTCTTACAGGGAGGTGTGTTCAGGTGCATTCTGGGCGTGCTGGTCTTGCAGGGAGGTGTGTTCAGGTGCATTCTGGGCGTGCTGGTCTTACAGGGAGGTGTGTTCAGGTGCATTCTGGGCGTGCTGGTCTTACAGGGAGGTGTGTTCAGGTGCATTCTGGGCGTGCTGGTCTTACAGGGAGGTGTGTTCAGGTGCATTCTGGGCGTGCTGGTCTTACAGGGAGGTGTGTTCAGGTGCTTTCTGGGCGTATTGCTATCTTGAGGCAGCGGGAAGTGATGGCACCATTGACCAACAAAAACACTTTTTACCGCCGTCAAACTAGCAAAAGTGGATTCGTACACGACCTAAACGCACCTACGCCAGGCGCTTCACGCCGTGCGCTTAGATCGTTAAAACAGGACCCTAACACCTGTTTCCTGGGTGAAAGTCTTGTGTTTTCTCCTTAACTTCTTCCCGGACATGAACTCCGCTCCTCGGCTTGAAAGTCCTGTTTTAGGAGCCTCTAGTGTGTGGTTGTAATCTGTGTGAATGACATTGTGAGTGTATTTCAGAGCTAATTGATTAATCAATCTACAGAAAAATACCATGCAGAAGCAGAAGACAGGACGTGTTTCAGAGCGTTAACCACAGAGCATCTGCACGCCCAAACACGCAGGGTTAGCCACCCAGCCATCCACCTTCCTAGGAACCAAACATATATCTCAGTTTACGCAGCATTATATCTACAGATCAAGTGAACATGTTTGGGTACGTTCAGATGGGACACTGCTCTGTTTCAGCTTTGAGCTTTCACTCAAACAAAAGGGCAGATTTTTGACATAATCATTAATGCTAATTTAGGGCAAATTCATACAGCTGGACAACACAAACTTGCACGTGAAGCAAACAACTCCTTAAACAGTTCATCCAAAAATTCTTCCCATGTTGTTTTCTTCCCATTTTGCAGGACTGAGGATCACGAAAACCACCATGACAAAAAACATCTCCACCCTGTATGCCGCAACCACTTTCCAGACTCCCAACAGCTCCCTTTTTCTCCCAGAGAGCAGCGGGCTGAACCAAACTTGTGGGGACAACGGCGCGCTGCAGACCCCGCTGGCGGTGTTCTACACCGTAATCTTCATCCTGGGTCTCGTCGGGAACCTGGCCGCTCTGTGGGTTTTCTTCTGCGTCGACTCCAAGAAGAACTCTGTGCGTGTGTTTCTCATAAACGTAGCTTTCGCGGACCTGCTGCTGGTGGTGTGCCTGCCGTTCAGGATACTCTACCACAGCCGCGGAAACGTCTGGACGCTGAGTCCCACGCTGTGTAAAGTCGTGGGCAACCTCTTCTACATGAACATGTACATCAGTGTCACGCTGCTGGGGCTGATCAGCGTGGATCGCTACATGAAGATGCATCGCGGCGCGCGGGGGACGCACAGACTGCGGTCCACAAAGCGGAGCACCGTGCTCTGCACCCTCATCTGGATTTTGGCCTTCGCTTTGATTTTGGTGTTCCTGGTGTCAAAGAATCACCAATGGCCGAACAGGTTGGTGACCCCTAGAATCAAACTCTTGGATGGATTTATTGGGGCTGGGTATTGGAACTACGTAAGGGATAATCACCTCAAGGCAGGGCAATAAACAGCTTGATATGCCCGGCTGGTGGATGGCTTACCGGAAGGTAACCTTCCACCAGCCGGGCATATCAAACTGTTTATTGCCCTGCCTTGAGGTGATTATCCCGTTTATTCTACTTCTTGCTTGCCAACATAATAAAACAATTTGAATACTTTAATAATTATGCTATATATATATAAAAAAACAATCAACAATATGACCTAATATGCTGAGGAAATAGATTCAAAAGTGCTTCAGGAATAGGGATATTTCACCAGTAAATTGCTGTTGAATGATGAAAACCATCCATCAGATGGGAAAATGGTATTTTACAATAACTTTGAATGCACCACGAGGCTGTAGGTTACCAGTTTCATTGAACGCACCGTCTCCGTCTGTGTTTTTCCGACAACGGCTGCAGCTGCAGAAGTGTCTGAATCCTCTACAGTGAGTGTAGTGCTGTTGAGTGTAGTGTTAACTAGCGTCACGTGCAGCGATGTTTCTGTTGCCTGTGGCAACGCATTCTCTCGCCTCCCTCCTTCATTTTACAGTTGAATGGCGGCTAGAACGGCTCCGGGTGAAAGGTCAATATGGAATGGATTAATCTGCGTTATTTCTTTTAACGCGTTATTTTGACAGCCCTACAGGAAATACGGAAAAGCACGCTGCATTAGTTAGTTTGCGCTGATGTTTGCTGTTTTCCAGGTGTTTCCACTACAAGCGGCTCCATGATGAAAAGTGGAAAGCCTACTTCAACATCTTCCTGCTGGTCATCTTCTGGCTCGTCTTCATCTCTCTGATGGTGTCTTATGGAAAGATCGCCCTCAAGCTTCTGAGGACGTCGCAAGAGAAGCCCGATCTGCCCAACGCGTCCCGCTACGCCCGAACTGCCAGGAAGTCCTTCTTCATCCTCTTCCTCTTCACCGTGTGCTTCGTCCCCTATCACACGGTCAGGGTGTTCTACATCATAACGCAGATCACAAACACGTCGTGTTTCTGGCAGGGCGTCGCCGACAAAGCCAACGAGGTGGCGCTGCTGTTTTCGGCCCTCAACAGCTGCCTGGATCCGGTCATGTTCTTCCTGTTGTCCTCCTCGGTGAGGAAGGAGGTGCTGCGCTTGGTGGGCAACGTGTTCTGTGCGCGAGATTTGGCTGGAGTGAGCGGGAGCAGCTCCACGGCGGAGCAGGACGGTAATACCGGCAGGACGGACAGAGGACAGGCAACCGTCAGCTTTAGCAGCCATTTGAACGAGAGGACGGTACATGAATTCAGCCAGGCTGGGATGTAAAGCTACTCTGAGACGTGGAGCCTCCCTCTTTTCCAAAAGTCAACATGACAGTAGTCTACATCGACAACTTTTCCCTTCCGGGATCGCTCCGTTGCCGCCGGAAATTCTGCCGGATGTCCCTCATTTCGGCCGGATGTCCGTCACCTTCCTCCGTCTCTGTGATGGCGTTCTAACCTCCGGCTGATTTGTGAGGACTCTGGTTAACTGCTCCTCAGATCTCTGCAGGGTAAATCCAGACAGCTAGCTAGACTATCTGTCCAATCGGAGGTTTCTGTTGCACGACTAAAACTAGTTTTGAACGTACACATGTTCCACCAAAACAAGTTCCTTCCTGAGACTATTTAGCAGAGGCACCGTGGCTCCGTCCGGAGCTTAGCCCCGCCCGAGATGATTGTGATTGGTTTAAAGAAATGCCAATAAACCAGAGCATGTTTTTCTCGAATCCCGGGATGCTGTGTGGACTCTAGTCAGACCCTCCTCCGCAGCGCTGTGGAGGAAGGTCTGGACATGTGAGACTATAATGACAGCAACCAGCGGCAGCAGTCAACAAAGTGGCGCTCTCCTCAACATGTACATGTAATTTCACGTTGCCACTATGGCTTGCAATGCAGGGACTAATGTTACAGAGGTAACATGAATGTTACTGTCTCCTTACTAGCTCTTTATCTACAGTACAGCTGCAAAGATTAATCGATTAGTTGTCAACTGTTAAATTAATCGACAATTGTTTTGATATTCGATTAATCGGTTTAAGTCATTTTGTCTTTGAAAAAGTAAATAATTCTCTGATGTCAGCTTGTTAAATATGAATGTTCTAGTCTCTTCTCTGTGACAGGAAACTGAATATCTTTTGAGTTGTGGACAAAACAAGACATTTGAGGACGTCATCTCGGGCTTTTTGGGGAAACACTGATCGACATTTTTCACCATTTTCTGACATTTTAGAGACCGAACAACTGATCAAGAAAATGATGAATCCTTAGCTGCAGCCCTGATCTACAGGGAACAAACGTGTCAGGTTTAAACATCCTGTTGATTGTCCTCTCTGAGTAAATAAACAATATTTATGTTAGTTACGTGAACTTGTATGTTGTGTAATTTTCCTAAAACTTGCAATGTTAATTTTGTCATACTGTTAACCATTTCCCTTTATCTCAAGCAATAAAGCCTCTATTGACCTCAGGGTGAGATTAGAGCTGGTGGATAACAGCAGCATGCTTTGTTTGGTGAAAACTTTGACCTGCTGGTGGCGGAAGAAACACAGGAAAATTCAAAAGATCACCTGAGCCACTCTCTGGGCACCACGTTTACCTGCACCAAATGTCACATCCAGGGGCGGACTGGGACAAAGATTCGGCCCTGGCACTTGCGTCCCTGTCCTGGCCCAATTTCAGACAGGGACATTATTTGTTTTATTATCGCAAAAATAGATTTTGGCACCAGCAGCATGAGGCGTACTTACAGGCTTTCATAACGAAATAATACTCACACTGGAGTAATTCATTAAACCTTCAAATTAACTACCATGCCACCAACTTAGAATAGAATGGAAATGCTTGCATATTTGAAACATATTATTACATACTTAAACACCAAAGTACGAAGACATAACGGACCAGACGCAAGCTTTTATTTTGAAAAGTAGAAGCCCGACGGCAGCAGACGGAGGCTGCAGGCTGCAGCCGTACAGTCTTACATATTTTTGTCAAACTTGAGTGAAACGCCAGTGTTGCCATATTTAAATAAAAAATGAAAGCAACCCAAATCGGCCCAAGAGTGCATCGGCATTCAACAGAACTGCCAGATTGCCAGATCACCTATGCTCATGACCAGTCTTGTATAAAGTACATGAAAGCAATACTTGAGTAAAAGTACAAGTATCTTACCAGAAAAGAACTTTGGTTGGAGTTAAAGTCTCCTTTTAGAATATTACTTGAGTAAAAGTCTTAAAGTATCTGATATTTACTGTACTTAAGTATCAAACGTAATTTTCTGACAATAAATGTACTTAAGTATTAGAAGTAAAAGTAAAAAAAACAAACATTGATTATGAACATTATGGCCAACGATGTGTAACGTTATCTTCATCCCCACTGTCGTTGGGGGGGGTGGTCGTCGTCTGTTACCATGGCGGCAGAGCCTGCAGCAGTCATTATGCTTCCTCCTCTTCTTCTTTAGTTTTGGCCGCTTGGCAACAAACAGGCATTACGTCACCAACTGGAATGGAGCAAGTATTATCTCTGCAATTTAGGAGCAATGATTTGCCAAATCTGCTTTTTTTCCCAGTGTAACAAATTTCTTCAGATTTTATTTTGTAGTAACGAGTAACTAAGATGCTGAGGGGTAAAATGTAGTGGAGTAAAAGTAAACATTTTATTTAGGAAATGTAGTGGTAAAAGTAAAAGTTTCCAGAAATATAAATAACGAAGTAAAGTACAGATACGTGAAAATTCTACTTAAGTACAGTACTGAAGTATTTGTACTTTGTTACATTACAACAGTGGTCATGACAATTCATCAAAGACTTGTTGAGATATTTCAGTCTCTGGACCCAAAGTGGTGGTGAGACCTTTTGTAATTGAGTTGCATAATAAACTTGGCCTACATTAACATGTGGGCAGCTTAAAGCCTTTACACATACAGTTGTATGGTGCCCTATAATACCAAGCTTCTGTTTACATTATTCATATATCATCATGTTTAAATGTCAAACACATAAGCTTACCTGTATCTGTGGATGGCTCCCATAGTGGCTACCTTACAGGCCAGTAAGCATATAATGAATGTTGTTGAGTTTGTTGTTGTCTTTTACAAATATGCAGATTCATCTCTTAGTCGATAAGTCATTTTTTATGCTTATTCATGCTTAACTACTCATTTCCAAGCAACTTATGAGAACATTTTCTGGTGAACACAAGATTTAAAAGTGGTGCTTTTGCAGGATTAATTGTGGAGAAACTCAGTTTTACAGATGGTTAATTAACTACATTTATTACTACACTTTTCTAGTCTTAACCAGCTCTCAAAGAGCACAGCTCTCAAAGAGCACAGCTCTGTCGATTAAATCAACTAATCGATTAGTGGACAAAATCATTTAAGTGTTAGTTGACTAAGAATTTCTTTAGTCGAGGACAGCCCTAAATATGTTGGATTTATGTTATTATTTTCATTTTTTTGGGGAAAAAACATTTGAAAAAGTACTATAGTAGGAGTATACTGTTAGAAGTATAAGTATACGAGTCTGTAAGAGCTACTCACTCAGCAGCATTATACGACTGAGATGGCCAAAGAAAGGATTTGTGAAGTGAAATACTGCTGAAATAAAAACAAAAAGGAGCCTCCAGACAATCAGTGTGCCATTTTTCAATCAGGCAAATTTAAAAGGAAAGAAAACGCGGACTTACTACTGTACAGTGCATCAAAGCCTGAACTTTCAGGAGAAATTATGATGATCACAAGCTCACCGAGGACCCAGAGGACCTTTTACTGAGATGAAAGAATCACGCACCACGCACTGAGAGAACACCACTCCTTGCAAATGTCTTTTTTTATATGTAAAAAAACAGAGTCCAGTGCCGTGTTGTTTTATGACGGATCAGTCATAGTTCAATGTGTCAGTCAAAAACAAATTCTACAGTGTGAAGAGAGGAAAGAGAGACGACACACCCAACTCTCTTTGCCTCTCAGCTAGAACTGAAACAACAGCGCCCCCCGAAGGCCGAACAAATACACACAGTGAGAAGAAATGTCAGCAGACCTCTGGGTGTCTGAGACTGTAGGGGGGGAGAGACAGAGAACTTGTTGTTCTTTTGCTATCTGGTCCTTTAAGTCTGTCAGCCTGGTCCGTCAGAGGGTCGAAGGAGTGGAATTCAATCCCAGAGCGTTTCAGACAATTAAACACGTACAGTCGAAGTATTTTACCAAGCAGATAAACACTGGCTGGTCAATGCATATACCAGGGTTTCTGCAGGTTTCACCAAGACAAATGTAAGACTTTTTTAAGACCATTTAGAATGAAATTCAATACCAACTTCATGAACATACTGGCAAAAGTATGTAGGATATAATGGAATATTGTATATGAAGGATTGTAGGCTATAAAAATAACTGTTTACCAAGTACTTGAACTTAATATAACATGTTATTGTAGTACTCGATACAAACGTGCTTTGTGACGAAACAATGAAGGAGTTATTTAATCTTATGAAAGGACAAGACAAATGTTAGACCTTTGTGAAGGAAAAGACTTAAGACCCCGCCGGTACCCAGGTTAGCTCCGTAAATGTTGTATTTTAATACCCTGCAGGTACCCTGGTTAGCTCTGTAAATGTTGTATTTTAATACCCTGCAGGTACCCTGGTTAGCTCTGTAAATGTTGTATTTTAAGACCCTGCAGGTACCCTGGTTAGCTCTGTAAATGTTGTATTTTAGTACCCTGCAGGTACCCTGGTTAGCTCTGTAAATGTTGTATTTTAAGACCCTGCAGGTACCCTGGTTAGCTCTGTAAATGTTGTATTTTAATACCCTGCAGGTACCCTGGTTAGCTACGTAAATGTTGTATTTTAATACCCTGCAGGTACCCTGGTTAGCTCTGTAAATGTTGTATTTTAATACCCAGCAGGTACCCTGGTTAGCTCTGTAAATGTTGTATTTTAAGACCCTGCAGGTACCCTGGTTAGCTCTGTAAATGTTGTATTTTAATACCCTGCAGGTACCCTGGTTAGCTCTGTAAATGTTGTATTTTAATACCCTGCAGGTACCCTGGTTAGCTCTGTAAATGTTGTATTTTAAGACCCTGCAGGTACCCTGGTTAGCTCTGTAAATGTTGTATTTTAAGACCCTGCAGATACCCTGGTTAGCTCTGTAAATGTTGTATTTTAAGACCCTGCAGGTACCCTGGTTAGCTCTGTAAATGTTGTATTTTAAGACCCTGCAGGTACCCTGGTTAGCTCTGTAAATGTTGTATTTTAAGACCCTGCAGATACCCTGGTTAGCTCTATAAATGTTGTATTTTAAGACCCTGCAGGTACCCTGGTTAGCTCTATAAATGTTGTATTTTAAGACCCTGCAGGTACCCTGGTTAGCTCTGTAAATGTTGTATTTTAATACCCTGCAGGTACCCTGGTTAGCTCTGTAAATGTTGTATTTTAAGACCCTGCAGGTACCCTGGTTAGCTCTGTAAATGTTGTATTTTAAGACCCTGCAGGTACCCTGGTTAGCTCTATAAATGTTGTATTTTAAGACCCTGCAGATACCCTGGTTAGCTCTATAAATGTTGTATTTTAATACCCTGCAGGTACCCTGGTTAGCTCTGTAAATGTTGTATTTTAATACCCTGCAGGTACCCTGGTTAGCTCTGTAAATGTTGTATTTTAAGACCCTGCAGGTACCCTGGCTAGCTCTGTAAATGTTGTATTTTAAGACCCTGCAGGTACCCTGGTTAGCTCTGTAAATGTTGTATTTTAATACCCTGCAGGTACCCTGGTTAGCTCCGTAAATGTTGTATTTTAATACCCTGCAGGTACCCTGGTTAGCTACGTAAATGTTGTATTTTAATACCCTGCAGGTACCCTGGTTAGCTCCGTAAATGTTGTATTTTAATACCCTGCAGGTACCCTGGTTAGCTCTGTAAGTGTTGTATTTTAAGACCATGAGGGTACCCTGACCAAGTCAAATTTAGGACTTTCTAAGACCTTTTTTTAGACCATTATGAATGAAATTTAAGACCTATAATCACGACTTAAAAAAACAAACAAAAACCAAGCAAAATAAACCCGTCAGAGTCCGGACACACCGTCTCAAACAACTCCCCCATTTTATATCTGTGGTACAATCTGTAAGAGCCAATAACATAAAATCTGATTGGCTGCAAAATAAGTTGCATGCTGGTCTCATTTGTAGTCGTAATACTAGTGAAAGAAAGAACTACAACACCACGGAATGAAACTCGCTGCGGGAGCATTTCAACGAGCTTCAGAGGAAGCGTTACATGGACGTAGGAAATTAAGACTCATTTAAAATTAGACCACAATACTTTACCAGCGAATTCAAGACTTTTCAGCACTTGAAATTTTACTTTTTTAGACGTTTTTAGATAGATAGATAGATAGATAGATAAGTAGATAGATAGGTAGATAGATTTTTATTGATCCCAAAAAATGGGAAATAACAGTGTTGCAGCGGTAAAATATCAGACGCACAGCACATACAGAGTATACATTAAATAACAGGAAACAATACATGAAATAATAGAATACACTACAAGAGCAAATATTTAAAATATATACAATTTGGAACTAAAATGTTTCACTAGTAATGATAGGATTTAGATAAACTTATTGTGTAAGGTGCATTCAGTGCAGTTGTGATGTATATGAGTCTTTTATCACACTCAGTGATGAAGTGATAAAAAGTTGAATTTCCTGTGGTAGGAATGATTTCCTGTAGCGGTCCGTGCGACATCGTTAGTTTCATTAGTTTGCCATCTCAACATATATGTATTTTACTTATTTCTTCTTCACATATAACTACTGCTTGTATTGCTCCGTAAACTGTTCTGCTTTGTTTTGCTGCTAAATCTTTTTGCTTCTCTGTCTTGTTTTGTGCTCGTGTTGTCTCTTTCAGTCTTCTTTATTTTTTTTAACATCGAGGCCAGGGGGGCTACAGATGAAAAGAAAAGACTTTTGGCTAGATCTGGCATGTTTAACCCACGTATCACGATGCATTTTATTCATTTGCACTGTCCATTTCTTAAATAAACTGCATTGAGTTGGAAAGAAAGAGATGGAAACTCACGTGTGTGGATATAAAGTATACAAAAAGACAGATTTGAAAACATCACTCAATATGCATTATATATATATATATATATTTTTGTAACTTGAAGAGGAGGATTGCAAATTGTGTCATAAACTGCCAACCTAATAATAAAATGATGCAGTGGACCGCTGATGTCATGCACTTAACGAAATGCACAACCACAACATTTGCAGTTTCTATTCTCAAGCAGTACTTGGCTATATATCAACATATATAGTGTTAAACGGAAGAGGAACCAACTATCGCCCATGTGACGCCAACAACACAACCACACACGAGAGACCAGCTGTCAAACATGACCCTCTAGTTTCCTAAAGAGCAGGAGAAGAAAGAGCTCTGCATCGAGCCGGCTGGTAACGTCCGTTTCTACCTTCCTCTGTGAATATTTCACGTGAAGGAGCGCCGCTGTTGCTGGAGGATCTCGACAGAGCTCCTGTCAAAAGGTACGTATGTTTAACACCGACCGATCTGTGTGGGATGCTGATGCGGATACTGTTCAAGAAAAACTCAGGAGCAGCACAACTCATTTCACATACGTGAAGACGGTCCGGGAGATTTCGATGATCGAGCATTTAATGAACACTCAATTGAGGAGAGAATTTAGCAGGCGGTGCAGTTTTAACCACCATGTGTTATTGTGAGTCCCGGAGGTGGATTTAAACTCATGCTGGAGGCATGTTTAGCTTTAAGTTAACCATTAGTTAACCTTTAAGGCACGTGTCAAACTCAAGGCTCGCGGGCCAAATCGGGCCCCTCGCAGATTTTGATCCGACCTGCATATCAATTTAAGTTCAGAATGAATTTTGGCCCACCTAGTTTTTTGTCACTTTTTCTGAAGTTTTTGTAACTTTTTCCGACGCTTTCTGCGCTTTTTTTCAGCGTTTTTGTCATTTTTTTTGACGTTTTTTGGCATGATTTTTTTAAATCATTTTTACGACCTTTTTTGTCACTTTATTCTTTGATGTCTAAGTTACTTTTTGGGGGATTTATGTCGACTAGAGATGGGAGTAAGTCACACATGGACAAGTCACAAGCAAGTCTCAAGTCTTAACCTTCAAGTGTCAAGCAAGTCCAAGTCATTTTGTGTGACAATCAAGCAAGTCAAGTCAAGTCATAGCTTTGGTCAAGTCAAGTCATAACTTTGGTCAAGCAAGTCAAGTCAAGTCATGTCAAGTCAAGTCAAGTCATGTCAAGTCATAGCTTTGGTCAAGCAAGTCAAGTCAAGTCAAGTCATGTCAAGTCAAGTCATAGCTTTGGTCAAGCAAGTCAAGTCAAGTCAAGTCAAGTCAAGTCAAGTCATGTCATAGCTTGGGTCAAGCAACTCACAAGTCAAGTCATACAAAAGTTTCCATTTTTAAACAAGCTAAAGACAGTGGTTATAACTGCTGGAGTTTTATTTGCATTTTTTCCTACTCAATATTCAAAAGACATTGCGACCAAGCCACATATATCTGAACAGTTTAAATGTATAAAGATTTAAAAAAGCACAGCCTAAAACTGATATTAGGCCAACAAAAAAATCAACATACATATTTGTTCAATATGCCTCAAACATGACATCAAATCATGAAATTCATTCAAACAATTCAAGTATAATGGTTACTAAGTCAAATAATATTCTTCACACATGCCTCACTTTTATGGGACAGAAACACATTTAACCTAAAAACAACATATTCTTTAAGAGTAGCTGAATCCCACCAGCTTTATATAATCTGGAGAGATTGAATAGTAGGCTATATGTTAATATTTGTCAGTGTATTTGTGAGTGAATGTGTGCGTGTTTGAGAGTGAATGAAAAGTTATTATTATTGGTGAGTGAATGTGTGCATGTGTTGTGTGTGTGTATGTGTGCCTAGCTTTATTCACATACTTAATCTGCGCAAGTGTGTGTGTGTGTGTCTGCATGTGTGTGTGAGAGAGAGAGACAGAGAGAGCAGTTTGTTGTGTATATGTATACAGTGTGCCAAGTTGTATTCGTTCTTACCGCCATCTTGAACAAAGAGGGGAGGGTGTGAAGTGTCTGATGAAATACGCCGCGGTGGTGGATGACGTCGGTGGTTTTGTACTGCAGACCTTAAACTGCCGAATCCATGACGTTAAGTAACAGCCGTAGCCAGTCTCGTTTACTGCAGGTCTGTCATCACATCAACGGGTTCCCGCGCACGCAACAGCACTAAAATCGTAAAGTTAACTCCTCCTCAATATCAGAGGGGAAAAACATGTATTTATTAAACAGAAAGTCAAGTCATTTCAAGTCATTTGACTCAAGTCTAAGTCAAGTCTCAAGTCATGAATATCAAGTCAAAGTCAAGTCGAGTCTTTTAGGAATGTTCATCAAGCAAGTCTCAAGTCCTAAAATGAACTACTAACTCGAGTCAAGTCATGTGACTCGAGTCCCCAACGTCTGTAAGTGAGAAGACTATATGCAGTGTTTCGCTCTCTATTCACACACAATGAGGCGTATTTTCAGTTCTGAGTGAACTGTAGTTTTTGAGGAACTGTAGGACACACAACGTCTACAACACACATTTTACAAGAAATGCATCATAGGGAAACCAAAACCAAAAAAAAGTATGCAATGAAATCATTCATAATGAAACTAACTGCATCTTTGCCTCAGTGGCGAAGTTGGCAGCCTTGCTGTGTGCATTTCATTTTTCTTGACTTTTGGAAAAATAACTCCAAGGCTCGGTCATAGGGGACTTCAGAAAGAGGTGGCTCGTTGATACCGAGTAGCATACATGCTGCTAGATGCCCCCCCCCCCCCCCCCCCCCCCCGCAGCCTGTTCCTTAACACTAACGGCCGTGACGGTCATTTTGACCGTTTTGAATATATGTGTGTAATAATTTTGCTGAATCCTGCTGGTACCCGACTTTCCCTAAAAGAGTCTGTATTTTCATTTCAAATTGTTTTTATGTACATTACACAAAAGGCAAAGAAAATACAATCACTTTTACCTATTTTGGACATGCGTGGTCATACTGACTGCTCGGATTTTCGCGGTATTGTTTTTAATCTTTTGCGTGGTTGAAGATGCATCTTGGTTGCTTAGTAACAATCATCGTCTCGGTCAGTGAAACGTAACTACATTACATTACATTACACGTCATTTAGCTGACGCTTTTATCCAAAGCGACTCACAATTAAGTGCTTTCAACTGTGAAGGTACAAACTCCAGACAACAAGTAGTAAGTGCAAGTACATTAGCTTTAAATAAGTAAAGCTACAAAGACACATGCAAGCGCAGGTTCAAGTTTTTTTTTTTATATATATATATATATATATTTTATCCGAGGTGTAGTCTGAAGAGATGTGTTTTTAGCCTTCGGCGGAATGTGTGCAGGCTTTCGGCCATCCTGATGTCGGTGGGGAGCTCGTTCCACCATTTGGGAGCCAGGACTCGAGAACTAGCGGTCTCGAGTAACAGGTGTGGGCATCACCGATGGGCCGAAGGCAAATCCAGAGTCGGTAACATAGGCTACTACGATAAATACGGCGTGGATGGACTCTGAGGCAGTGCCAGGTCAGGTTATAAATGCTCAAATAACATACTTTTAATTGTTATTTGGTTGTGAGTTAAGTTGATTGAATTTCAAAACGTAGCAGAAGATATTCCTTTTTAAACCAACATGTGATGTAGATGTAGCCTTAGATCTGTTTCTCTCTCTCTCTCTCTCTTATTTATCACCTTTGTGTTGCCACAGATCAAATGGAGTACACGACGTACACCTTTCCACTGGATAACGCGTCCCACTCCTCCTCTGTTCCTCCACTCTGCCCCACCGCTGCCACGCTCTTCTTCCTCCCCTCCCTCTACACCCTCCTCTTCCTCACCTGTCTCCCGGGCAACGCCCTGTCTTTGTGGGTGTTCCTGCGGTGCATCTCCGCCCCCTCCCCCATCCACGTCTACCTGTCCCACCTGAGCATCTCCAACCTGATGCTGTCCCTCACCGCGCCCTTCCTCGCCGCCTACTACGCCCGTGGCTCCGTCTGGACGCAGAGCGGCGTCCCGTGTCAGCTGGTGCTGCACGGCGTCACCCCGGTGCTCCACATCAACATCTACATCAGCATCATGATCCTCACGTGGGTGGCCCTTAGCCGCTTTGCAGTGCTCATCCGGCACACGCACGCGTCGCGGCCGAGCGGCTGCGCCACGCTGCTGCCGCGCGGCTTCTTCGCCCGTCTCAAGCGGACTTCCTTCGCCAGCAGGGTTTGTGCCGCGGTGTGGGTGGTGGCGGTCGGCGGCGTCGTGCCCGTGACAGTTTACTACTCGGTGAACGAAGCTGTGAGCGGCGACGCCGCTGCGAAGGGCGGCTGTGCCGAGGTGTGCTACACCCATGCGGTGGAGATCGGGGGCATACGGTCCGCGACGGCCGGCGTGCCAGTTATAACCCTGTTCTTCGTGTTTTACCTGCTGGTGCTGCTGTCCTACATGACGGTGTTGAGGCATATCCGGCGCTCACGTCGCAGCACGAGTGTCCCCACCTCCCAATGCCTGCTGGGAAAGGTGCTCCGAAACATCGCCGTCATCCAGGTGACTATGGGTTATACCTCTAAACTCTAAAATAACAACTTTAAAGTAGAGCTGGGCGATATGGGAATACATGAAATATCACGATAGTTTTAACCAAATACATCGATGTCGATATTGCGGCGATATTGTTGGGTTAACTACTAATAATCACCAATAACGTGGATACGACGACTAAGCGGGTAATCAGTCCCTCCAGAAAAACGTGATGATGCGATCGCAGAATTCAACGCATAATCAGCCAAAGTCTGCATATTTATGCGGGTGCCGCATTTTTTTCAAATACGCCGCACTTTCGCCGCATAAATTGCCGATTTCCGCGCAAAATACGCGGGGCTTGCATGATTTCATAATCCCCGCATTTTCGTTGCAAAAAAAGTCACATATATCTCAGCAGGAAGATGAAAAATGTTGCGTTTACTTCACACAAGAGCAGCCATTTTCCCCTGTTGCTATGGGAACGTTATGAAGTGATGTAATTTCTCCTAGTGAGAACACGGTGTTGGGGGGGAATCACTTTGTTTCTCTTTTTCATCAAACCGCAGTTTTTGCAAGTTCCCGCAATTTCATCGCATAAAACTGCATAAATATCACGCATATTCCATCGCATTTTTTAAGAAAACGTGCCGCATAATCAAGGATTTTTACCCACAACGATCACACAAAAAATAAATAGCGTTTTTCTGGAGGGACTGGGTAAAGGCAAATATGAAAACAGCTAGTAAGTCTGGTGAGTTCAGAAAAGTACATCACTTTAATGTAATACTGCCGTTACAACCAGGAAAAGACAACTCTTAGATTTTGGATATCGTCATATCGTGACATGACATAAATTGTCTTTTACTGGTTTTACGAACTGTATTACAGTAAAGTGATGTACTTTTCTGAACTCACCAGACTGTTCTATTATTTGCCGTTTCCCCCACTTTTTATTTTTGATTAGATTTTATTTTGATTAGGATAATGCACATTAATCAACATTTCTGTAAAATGTGCCAGCGTTAGCCAGTCGGCTAATTTTCAACTGCAGTCCTAGTTACCCAGCATGCATGTCTTTATGGTGGGAGGAAACCGGAGCACGCGGAGGAAACCCCTCACAGAAAGGCTCGGAACGTAATATCGCAATATCGATATAGAGGTATTTGGTGAAGAATATCGTTACGTCTGATTGACCTAATAAGAGCCATCTCCTCTCAGATTGTTCTTTCAGTTTGTCTGCTGCCATACCACATCTTCAAACCCATCTTCATTTATCTGGCTCATTACCAACATCAGCCGGAGTATTCACCCGGCCCCGACATCTGCAACCACTGTCATCCACTCTCCACCTTCGTCGAGGTAACTAAATGTCACCTTAAAAAAGGAGAATTGCTGGTGGATTTCACCACGTATCTCTGTTGTTTGGACATTAGGAGTTCTGTCAGTAGCGAGAAGAACTAAACCAATGTGTGCTGCCTCCACTGTGTTCTCCTCCTGCTAGAGTTAGCACCCAGCAGGCTGAAACAGGGCAGGTTGTAAACCTGTTTTTAGCCTCTAAACATGTTGGAGACGTCATCACGAGGTCCTACCCGTGTGACGTGATTCACAGAGAGAATCTGACTGCAGTAGACCAGTCCCCTCCAGAAAAACTGTGATTATGCGATCACAGAATTCAATGCATAATCAGCCAAAGTCCGAGTATTTATGCGGGGGGCCGCATTTTTTTTCAAATACGGCGCACTTTCGCCGCATAAATTGCAGATTTCCGCGCAAAATACGCGGGGCTTGGCATGATTTCATAATCCCCGCATTTTCGTTGCAAAAAAGTCACATATATCTCAGCAGAAAGATGAAAAATGTTGCGTTTACTTCACACAAGAGCAGCCATTTTCCACTGTTGCCATGAAAAAAGGCAGAAAAATGTATTTCCTGTTTTCTGTCCGGAAAACAGGAAATAAACAGAGGTATGGAGTAACAACTGTTCTTTCTGTCTCATCTGCTGCAGTCAGATTCTCTGTGTTCCCTCAGAAGGAATCACGTCACACGGGTAGGACCTCGTGATGACGTCTCCAACATGTTTAGAGGCTAAAAACAGGTTTACAACCTTGCCTGTTTCAGCCTGCTGGGTGCTAACTCTAGCAGGAGGAGAACACGGTGGAGGCAGCACACATTGGTTTAGTTCTTCTCGCTACTGACAGATCTCCTAATGTCCAAACAACAGAACTACAACAGAGATACGTGGTGAAATCCACCAGAAATCTCCTTTAACACAAAGAAATAATAATTTGAAAGCACCTTCTTGAATTGAAAGCATCTGTGAGGCTAACCCTACGAGCTGAAGACATGTTGTTCTTTACTACCTACACCTATTTATAGCAGACTGCACGGCTAAAGGAGCCAACTGTCTGACGACGGGTTTCTCTTCCTCTTCCTCTAGCTGAAGAACTGCCTGCTGCTTCTGGCTGCACTGAGAGGGTCGACTGACCCGTTGATGTACTTCCTGTTGGACAAGACCTTCCGCCATCAGACCCTCAGACTTTTAAGGTGCAAACAGAACAACCCTGAAAGCAGACAGATGTGTTCGGTTACAGGAAGTGGCAATCAGAAGGCTGCACAGTTGGAGGACGGGAATGTGGCCACCACTACGGCGGCTTCAAGCCAAGGAAGTTGCTGATGAATATGAAATATTAGGGCCATATTCTGCTCATTTTCAGGTTCATAATTGTATTTTAAGGTTGTACCAGAATATGTTTACATGGTATTTAATATATTTTTGTTGTACAGCACATCTCTCTCTCACTGCTGCAGCTCCTCTTTTCACCTTGTGTTCAGGTCTCTGTTTTAGCTACAGAGTGAATCATCTTTCCTTCTGTACTATCTTTGATTCCACTCTGCACATGCTCAGTAGCTCAGATGGTAGATCATGTCAGTTAGCTCCACAGACAGTAAAAGAAAGGTTGTTTCTCCAACTTTGGTCAGTTACAAGGCAGGATTAGCCGGGAGACTTCTTCTAAAGGAGGGCGCACATGGAAGTACTTCTTTTGGAGATTATGGTGAACTTGTGTGTGTTGTAGCAGCGCTTTGCCATTGAGAACGAGCTAGCATGCTAACGCTAGCGCTAGCATGCTTACGGTTGCGTTTAGCCCGTCGTTTCGGCTAGTTACGTAACAAGCCGTGCAGATTTTGACCAGCTCACCCAGAGACTGAAGGCAGGAATCATTCAGAAACCGTATCTCACTCAGAACAACATGCATAGATTTTTTTTCTAAGTTTGTATGCGTGTGGAAGCACCAGAGACACAAAATAACACCCCAAATCCCAGAAAAAGTGATTTTTTTTCATAATATGGGCACTTTAATCTCACGAGTGTCCTAGTTAACTTGCGATTAATAAGTAAAATTAAAAAAAAATGTAACGCTCAAGTGGTATTTGAGACTGGACGTACTCCGACAGTTCACGCAAATAACATGAGTCTTGTGGACAGAAGCATCTGGACGGTAGACAGCATTTTGTTTTTTAGCTTTTGAAGCTTCAGTGCTTTTCAACGGCGAACATTCGAAGCTTCGGTGGCGGTGGCGGTGGCGGCGGCGGCGGCGGCGGGGGAAACCAACATTTCCAACCGCACCTGAAGGCATTATTTCACAGAAAGGAAAGAGAAGAAGCGAGAGACCTGTTGTTACACAAACTCCACCGTAGTTCAATGCTTGCGTTTCATTTTTTACCTTCATGGTATTTAAAACCTTTTTGTAGCAACGATAGCGGCAGAGATGCTCCCCGTTACTGTAACATTACGGGACTCGCACGCCGCGATAATGACCGACGAGACAAGTCTGATAGCGGGTTAACGTTACACGTTTGTTCCAAAACAAATGGAAAGACCTGCGTTACTGCCGGACTGTCTATAGTAACGTTAGGGCCGTGCATAATGCCAAGGCATGCACGGCCCTAACGTTACTATCTCTACCTTTATTAAACAGTTCCTCCAGAAAAACGCGATTATGCGATCGCAGAATTCAATGCATAATCAGCCAAAGTCTGCATATTTATGCGGGGGGGCCGCATTTTTTAAAATACGGCGCACTTTCGCTGCATAAATTGCCGATTTCCGCGCAAAATATGCGGGGCTTGCATGATTTCATAATCCCCGCATTGTCGTTGCAAAAAAGTCAAATATATCTCAGCAGGAAGATGAAAAATGTTGTTTACTTCACACAAGAGCAGCCATTTTCCCCTGTTGCCATGGGAACGTTATGAAGTGACGTCATTTCTCCTAGTGAGAACACGGTGTTGGGGGGGAATCACTTTGTTTTCTCTTTTTCATCAAACCGCAATTTTTGCAAGTTCCCGCAATTTCATCGCATAAAATTGCATAAATATTCCGCATATTCCATCGCATTTTTTAAGAAAACGTGCCGCATAATTAAGGATTTTTGCCCGCAACAATCACAAAAAAACTCGCCAGGCTGCTCCAGTTTAACCACACAGACCTCTACAAACATCTGACCGCTTGCTTGTAGCAGACATTTAGCAAGCAGCTTAATCCCGACATAACCCCACAGTGAATATCAGCCTGCATGCACGTTTTATTTTTCTTAAAATATATAATAAATATAAAATATTCGAATATTTCGATCCAGCCCTCAAGGAAAGGCTTTTAAACTCAACTTGCAGTTTGAGAGACCCTTTTCTTTATTATATATATATATATATATATATATATATATATATATATATATATATATATATATATATATATATATATATATATATATATATATATATATATATATAATTAGTGCTGGGCGGTATGACCAAAAATTCATATGACGTTTTTTTTCAAAATTATGCCGGTTTTTGATGGGTTTTTTTTCATGCATATTCAGATGTTCAATGCATTTTCTACTCGTTGAGAGAGGAATTACTGCAGTAAACTGACTTAATTGCCTCATTCCTCACCACTGTATTAAGGGGACCGTGTCTTTAGCTCGGTGGTTGGTGATGGAGTTTGTAATCTGCTTTTTCTGTCATAGCGAGTCCCTCTAGCAAACGCGTCTTTAAGTGACATTTGGCTCGACTTTTCTTTAGCTTTCCCCGTGTTACCTGCTGATGTGGAGGGCGCTGAGCCTGCTGACTTTAATTTCATACATTCTTGATACTCCAAGACGTGTTTGCAGCTGAGGCGGTGGAGCAAATTGCTCGTGTTGCCGCCTTTCGCGACTATTTTAGCCCGACAGCACTTGCGTAAAACGGTTGTTTGGTCAACGTCGGATTTTTGGAAACCAAAAAAACCTCCAAACAACAGACCCGGCGGCTCCTGTTTTTGGCACAAGTTCGTCTGTGTCATTACTTCTGCAGCATCCATCTTCCGTGTGACGTCCCTCTGGTGCGCTGCTGTTTACCGTCGCTGCTTAGAAGTGCAGCATTTTAAAGGGTCCGTCTAAAACAGCGTCGCGCGGCGCAGCGTAACGTTCGTTCCGGACGTTGTGTTATTAAACACACCGGTATGGCGGTATATTAAAAATGAACATCGTGACGAAAATATACACCGGTTTTCGGTATGTACCGGTATACCGCCCAGCACTAATATATATATATATATATATATATATATATATATATATATATATATATGGGTATATATATCCATTTCTGCTCAAGCAGCTTTGTTTCTGCTAGCCATCCACTCCCGTTGATGGATGCGTTATAAGACCCGCTCGCCGTTCCGCCGCCTCGTCTCTGCTGCAGCGTGCAACGTTACCGCTGCAGCTTCCCGATTTCCCAAACCACTGGGCGAAATCACAGAACATGCGTGCGTTAAAGTAAATCAGTGGCGTTAAAAAGGGATTAGCGTTAACTCGTTACTTAGGTTAATTTTGACAGCCCTAATAAATACACGAGTTGCAATGTCCCCGGTCGGATTCTAGCCAGGGACTTCTGCTGCATGGCGCTCTCTCTCTTTCACAAAAAAACCCCCAAAAAATACAAATGTATATCATCTATGTGGAACAAAGCAGTATCACTTTCAAGTCTACAAGGAAATGTTTGCAGAGCGCCCGTCATGTGCAACAGCAGACCAATAAATATTTGATGCCCGTTTGTCAAAAACCCCGTTCGGTAATTGTGTGTAAATTATTGAAGAGGGATTACAGCGTGTGCACTTGTGTTTTGAGCAGAAGGTGTGCGAGACTGTATTGGGAGAGTTTTCAGGAAGACAATGTTCTGTGAAGTGTGGCCCCTGCAGATGTGTATCCCCACCCACCCCCTCCCCTCCACCCCCGAGGGGCCTGGGTGTTTCAGACTGAAGCAGACAGCCGAGAGAATCAGACGCCCCTCTAGTGTAACCACACACAAACACACATACACACACACAGGCTAGAGGAAGAAAAAACGCCCAGCAAACACAGAGAAATGGAGCCAGGAGAGACGGAGCTCCCCCCCCGAGTGGGGAGATGGCAGCACGAGGAGAGGATAATAACGAGTGATGTGCTGAGCTTTGGGGCCACTGCGTGAGCCTTACGGGCCGGGCGACACGGCCAAAGTCTTCTGTCCCGACGTGAGACATGCAACACATCTAATAATAGCAACGAGTAAACGTGCACAGGAGCAGCAGCCGACAGCAGCTCTGTTCACAGTCATCATTTTCTCATTAATTTTACCTTATTTTCACCAGCAACCCATCCGCCATTAATCAAAATGTTCATTTTTACGACTCCATCAGTAGATAAACTGGCTGCTATGGACGCTGAGTATCGCTGAACCAACAGACTTTATATCATGGCTACAGCATGGCGTTTGAATCATGTGTGTTAACATGGACATGAATATGGCGGTTATGAGGCTTATCCCCTTTTTGATCATATCGGGGATATGATGCTTACACAGAGAAATCATCATCATTATTCATATCTCCGTACAGGCTCGCTGACAGCTTTCTGCTCTGAGATCCTCTATCTCTTCTCTCTCTGGAAAATATTTCATATGTCTGGTCATCATATGATAAAACTACACTAGGAGCACACTCTCATACACATAAAATAATATAAGAACAATAATATATATTATTATATACACACTGAACAAAATTATAAACGCAACACTTTTGTTTATGCACCCATTTTCTATGAGCTAAACTCAAAGATCTGAGACTTTTTCTATGTACACAAAAGGCTTATTTCTCTCAAATATTGTTCACAAATCTGTCTAAATCTGTGTCAGTGAGCACTTCTCCTTTGCCGAGAAAATCCATCTCTACATGAGCCGCAGACGAGCCTGATTGAACCCCGCTTATAGTTAGGTAAAGTTGTGGTGAAAAATAAAACACTGGAAGCCAGGCAATCACGCTCCAAACGGGCGCTGCACTAGTAACCATTAATGACACGGGACTGACGTCACATACACATATCTGGCAACGAGACAAAAGAACAATGTGGAAAAAAAAAAAGAGACGACAAGCTGCGTCTGTCACTTTAAGACAGACTATTGAATAGCTCGACAACAACTCTGCCAAAACAAAAACAACGGCAATTACAACAACAAAAAGGTGAATGTGACGAGCACTGTGGAGCACAAAGGGGGTAATTTTGCCATCAAACCTGGACAGCTGAGACACATTCATAACTGGCAGTATGTGTATAAATATATGCAGATATTCGTGCACGAGTGCGTGTGACTGCGAAACCTCAATGTCAGAATTTCACGGTCGACACCTCAAGGCCCGATTGGATGCATTTATAGAAGCTATTAACTCTGCCATGCAGCTACCCGTCGTCACACAGACAGCGCAAACAAGGCAGCTAACAGTCCTCAGTGTGTTTCACAAAGAGGTCCGAGTGGACCAGAGGGGCATTTTCCCTTGTAAAGACAGCTGACATTCAAGTATTCAGCGGGGGAAAGGAGTCTTCTCTCCATCTAGCTCACTGGTACCTATTTATATGTAGAATGTGGCATTTGCTGTGCAAAGGGACTGACATGTATTCAATTCATTCATTTCCTGAACTGTGGCTCAAACTGACCACCTGTAAACCAGTAACTCCCGTGTTCTGCGAGGTTTGTGAGTTCCTAACCCTTTAAAAACACCAAAGTCACACAATAACACAAACTAACTAACCGACGGAGGCAGCGGTGGAGCAGCAACTCCCGTGTTCTGCGAGGTAAAATGTCTGTTTATGTCAAAAAGGAGTCTGGTGGCGTTGAAGAGAGCAGAGATAACGGCGTCAGTTCCCCGTCGTAAAGGGCCGTCTGACAGCGAGGTGAAGCGCCGGAAATACTCTAAATATAGCGTCCACTTAAACTGATATACAGTCATGTGAAAAAATTAGGACACCCGTGCTAAAGTTGACTAAAAAGAGGAATAAAAAAATCTTTTGGAAATTGATCTTAATGCCTTAGTTAAAAAAATGAGGAAAAATCCAACCTTTAAGGACACCAATTTTCTTTGTGAATGAATAATGTATCGTCAATAAATAAATGTTCTTCCTTAAAATACAGGGGGCATAAGTCAGTAGGCTACACCCCTATGCTAAATTCCCATAGAGGCAGCAGGCAGATTTTTATTATTAAAGGCCAGTTATTTCATGGATCCAGGATACTATGCATCCTGATAAAGTTTCCTTGGCCCCCACATCATCACATACCCTTCACCATACCTGGAGATTAACATGGTTTTATGTCAGTTAGCCTAATAGCTGGTTTGATTTGCATTGAGAGATGATTTTATGGAAAGTACCACATGCCAATCTCTAGGTATGGTGAAGGGTATGTGATGATGGGGGGGCCAAGGGAACTTTATCAGGATGCATAGTATCCTGGATCCATGAAATAACTGGCCTTTCCAAATAAAACTCTGCATGCTGCCTCTATGGGAATTTAACATAGGGGTGTACTCACGTATGTCCCCTGTATTTTAAGGAAGAACATTTATTTATTGACGATACATTATTCATTCACAAAGAAAATTGGTGTCCTTAAAGGCTGGATTTTTCCTCATTTTTTTAACTAAGGCATTAAGACCAATTTCCAAAAGATGTTTTTATTCCTCTTTTTAGTCAACTTTAGCACGGGTGTCCTAATTTTTTCACATGACTGTATATCAGTTTAAGTGGACGCTATATTTAGAGTATTTTCCGGCGCTTCACCTCGCTGTCAGACGGCCCTTTACGACGGGGAACTGACGCCGTTATCTCTGCTCTCTTCAACGCCACCAGACTCCTTTTGACAAAAACAGACATTTTACCTCGCAGAACACGGGAGTTGCTGCTCCACCGCTGGTGTCCTTAAATAATGGATGTTTCCTAATTTTATTAATTAAGGCATTAAGATGAATTTGCAAAAGATGATTTTTTTATTCCTCTTTTTAGTCAACTTTAGCACGGGTGTCCTAATTCTTTCACATGACTGTAGACATGACTGTTTAGGTGTCTAAAATGCAGGACGTTGCTTATCTTCCATGTTGAGTAGTCTTGCAAGCAACCCTGTATATAGTCTATAGTATAGTGTGTATACCACAATCTAACATGGGTAGAATTGTCATTTGAATGAGAGTGAGTTTGGCAGAAGTGGAGCGGTTTCTGACTTTAGATGGCAGCTTTGATATGTGGATGGAGAAAGAAAGTGAAGTTTCCAACCAGATGCCCAAGTATTTATATGCAGTGACTTGTTCAAGGATAGTCCCCCTTGCGGGTGGTAATGTTAAGGGCGGGAGAAGGCGTAGCACCCTTACGGTAAAACCACATGACCTCGTACAACCACACTGTAAAAGATCCAAACTGTCCCTTGACTGTCTATGAAAACTTCAGCCAATTTCTTAATTATCCCCCTATGACCACATTCTGTAGATACATGCACAATAAGCCAAAGGAAGCAGCAAGAGACTATTACAAAGACAACTGCCTGGCATTCATGTATTTAAGTTGATTTTTGTGGCAGATGTAAAGACCAGTGCTTTAAGTTTAACATTGCAACTCATGGGCACACATTCAACTTTAACCACAGTCTGGAGAGAAGTCATCTCTAACATGACAAGCAGAAATGCCGATAGAAGGCATGAACTCTGACGTTTGTGCAAAAGTTTCAGTGTTCCTACAGAGATGTTATATTTTAGGATTTAGCTTTATGATTCACAGAGGTAAAGCCTGCTGTTTCTTCTGACAGGAAATCCCTTCACCTTAGTACACCTGGAGAAGAAAATACATGCTATTGTTGTACGGTAAGGTGTGGCTCTGGCTCTCTCTGCATTTATGTTTACATCAAAAGTTCTGCCGCGGAAAGGCAGGAGGATCTGTGCTTTGCAGATCAAACATTCAGCATCACTTTAACGTCAGAACAGCGCGCCACGGCACAAACACTGGATGTGTGAACAGAAAACAAAGTTCACTGGCTCTCAGCGCTCAAACTTGTGCATTCAAGACTGAGCCAAATAATGTGCAGCAACGAGAGGGCCAAACGCACAGATCCACAGAAATAGACACACCACGACCCACGGCGACGGCGGAGGTCTGCGGGGGAAGTGAGGAGGAAGATAACGACCGTCGAGGCGTCGTGGGGATTTATGAACACTGGGATTTTAAATTAATTCAATGACTTTCATGCATGGAGAGATGTGACACACTCGAGCTGATCCATATTCAACAAGGACAGCTTTGTGGTTGATGTGCTGCATATGTGTGTGTGTGTGTGTGTGTGTGTGTGTGTGTGTGTGTGTGTGTGTGTGTGTGTGTGTGTGTGTGTGTGCGTGCGTGTGTGTGCGTGCGTGCGTGCGTGCGGTGTCCCTGTGTGTCCCTTGTAAAGGGCATAAATCTCGGGACATCTGATAACCAGAGAGCTTACACAGACTCTGGTAAATGGTGATAATAGAAGTGAACCACCCTGGGACAATGTCAACGCTGTATTTGTACAAATATTCATGTTCTATTCATCACACACACACACACACACACATACACACATACACACACACACACACACACACACACACACACATACACATACACACACACACACACACACACACATATATATATGTCTACTTCTATAGTTTACTGTAAATAACCCCAAAAGAACAAATTCAATCTAGTTTACATTCATGTATCGAATTCACTCCCTTGACAGATTACCCAAGAAAATAGTATTTGAAGTATTACTGAAAAAGCATCTTGTAATGTTTTTACGTCGTCACTGTCGTATAGTATTGATAATAGTATTTCTATTTGTATTTGTTTCCCTGTCACTCTGTTGTTGTTGGTGTGGAGTCTGCGGGGACAGAGACCTTTCATGGCGTCTAGGTTTCTGAGGCTAAGCTACTAACGTCACCATTGCAACTACCCACAATGGGCGGAGTCTACACGCCGCCTCCAGTTTACCCCGGCACGTGCACGTCTAGTGTAAGAGGATGTGGATGAGATATTTTGGTTTGGCCGTGTTAGTTTAAAACAGATTAGTTCTTCTACTGGAGCTGAAAACACTTGGTGCACCGAGATCACTAAAACATAGCGATGTAGATACAGTTACAGTCGTGGTTAGAGTATGAATTCTTGCCAAAAATGTGTTGTGTGAGGAACTTTGACCACCGAGATGTCATCAGTTCACGCTGGAGTCCAAGGGGATCTTTGTGTAAAATTTGAAGTGGTGGAAATGGGAGGAAGAAAACAGAGATATCAACTCTAAAAAAAAGCACGAGCTGCACTGACACACGCTGTAAACTGTAAACAGGCTGTTTCACCCCGCGTCCTGCTGAACTTACCGGCTGGCCATCGCTCACACACAGACAGCGAGCCTCAGCCTGAGCCAGTGATTCAGCAGGGATGCGGTGTGTGAGAGCAGCCAAGTGAAGACAGAGAGAGATACGTACGGTACGTGGACGACGATGACTAATACCTGAGCACAAAGCTCGGGACAGAGATAGTAACCCTCAAGCTGGGAGCCGACTATGGACATACAACATGGCTAAGGGCCCTATTTTAATGATGTAAGCGCACGGCGTGAAGCGCCTGGTGTAGGTGTGTTTAGGGCGTGTCCAAATCCACTTTTGCTAGTTTGACGGCGGTAAAAAGTGTCCGTGTGCCGGGCGCCTGGTTCTAAAGGGTTGTTCTTAGTGTCTTCATTAATCAGAGGTGTGTTTTGGGCGTAACATGCAATCAACCAATCAGAGATCATCTCCCATTCCCTTTAAAAGCCAGGCGCGTTTGGACCTTGGAGCATTGCTGTTATGATGGAGGATTTACACCCTAATATGTTTATTAGTAATCTTCTGCATGTGTGTGTGCTGCTGTGCGTCCCTGTGTGTGTAACAAGCATAGTGTGCACGTGCTGTGCACGAGCCTCGGAGCATTTTACTAATGTGCTGTTAAAATAACAATGAAATGCTGCGTTATTGACTTTAGACCAGGTTTTTGTTGGTCAATGGTGCCATCACTTCCCGCTGCCTCAAGATAGCAATACGCCCAGAATGCACCTGAACACACCTTCCTGTAAGACCAGCACGCCCAGAATGCACCTGAACACACCTCCCTGTAAGACCAGCACGCCCAGAATGCACCTGAACACACCTCCCTGTAAGACCAGACCAGCACGCCCAGAATGCACCTGAACACACCTCCCTGTCAGACCAGCACGCCCAGAATGCACCTGAACACACCTCCCTGTAAGACCAGCACGCCCAGAATGCACCTGAATATATATAATATCACATAAAAACCATTAAACCAGGCTGGCTCTACTTATTGTTAGAGTTGGTTAAAACTGGCAGACACAATAGCTGCGTACATGCCGCCTGTAGCACACACAAATACACCAATACTGACATGCAATCGCACAACTGGCACACTGACGCAAGATGCACAAATGCACACGACAAACCCAATGCGAGGGTGACAAATTGAAGGCGTCTTTACACAAAGACCTCAACAAAAATGTCCGACTGGAAGAGACGACGAGATTCAGGAAGTTCTGTCAGTGGAGGCCTACGCCGAAATGAAATCGCCCTATATGTCTCTTTAGCAGCCACAATCACTTTGCAGCTTCAGCCCGGTGAGGTTGCAGTAAACTGAGAAAAAAATAGTCAGAAATACCTTGACATCTCGGTGGATGACATTGTTGTCGTGGCAATAGCGTAGCGCCTCGAGGATCTGTCTCATGTAGTGACTAAAGAAAGAGACATCACAGTTATTTAAACATCACAGCTAAGCTGGTCGTTGCACGTGTCAATAACAGCATTAGAGAACATCTGAAAGGGTAACTTCGGGGGGGGGGGTTTTCAACCTTTTTCAGTACTACTTTCCTATGTTTTTTGTGTCTAAGTGACTGATGGAAACAACGATTTTTGACATTGGTCCAGTATTAATCCAAACTGCTGCAGTCAGCGAAACAAGCGATAATGTAAGTTAGTAGGGCAATTGCGCACCTTCAATTTACGTCCACTAAAAGTGCTGTTTTTGCCGCTGACAGACTCAGATTATTATTCCAAGTGTCTGACAACATTATGAAAGGATCCCTACAGAGATAGACCTTTTTCTGTTAAAGAGTAAACATAAAAACATCCGCAAAAATTGCGTTCGCTAAACCCACCAGACTCCATGTAAATAAACAGTCATTTTAGCATCGTAACATACACTTCATTCAAAATGGACAGAAACAAAATTTAACTATGAAAAGCCGTCTTGGGTCGTGTTTCCACTTTTCGAACAACCACAACTGTAGTTTTTGATGTAATAAACGCATAGTTTACCGATTTACATGTGGAAATATGTTGGTTCTGAACACGCTAAAAGTGCTGTTTATTTCAATGGAGTCTGGTGGGTTTAGCACTGGTGACCTTTCTGGTTTCTGGTTAAACAAAAGAGGATCTTACACTTAAAAAAAAGGTTCATCTCTGTAGGGATTCTTTCCATAAAGTTGTCAGACACTTAGAATAAAAATCTCAGTGGCAAAAACAGCACTTTTAGTGGATGCAAACTGACACTGCAAATTTGCCCTATTGGATTACATTGCAATTTGAGAATTTCAAAGATTGTTGTCAGTCAATTACACACAGAGATCTCCAACAGGGGGTCGGGACCCCTAGGGGGTCCTCAAACTTACTGCAAGGTGGTCGCTAAGGTATTTAATACTGTGATTTACTGTGCCCCATGTATGTTTAACATTAAATCATGATAGCTTAGTATTCTATGCACTAAGCAGGTAAGTGTAAAGGCTTTAGGCCGCCCTACACGTTATCGTAGGTCCAGTTGAATATGTAACTTCATTTCATACAATATATGTAGTAGGGGGTCCCTGATCTGTCTCTCTTTTAGTTAAGGGGTCTTTTGCTTAAAAATCGTTGAAGAACCCTGGTTTAAGGAAAGAAAATCGAATGCAGGACACCTCACCTGGCGACTGCTTCGCTGTAGACAAAGCCAGCGTCGGCCCTCTTCACGATCTCAAAGCACAAGTCTGCTCCGTCCATACTAATAGAGACAGAGATGGGGAGAGACACACAGACAGGATCAGTGGCGGAAAGGTCAGGGCAGCAATCTGAGTACGAAAGGAAAGGTCACACTTAATAAACCGTCTCCGTGATTGGCCGCGTAGGTGAAATGGGAGACGGCGGCCGGTCAGGAGAGGAGAAGCTGTAATTATGTTTTTCGTCTCTGAGAGTTGATGGAGAAACGTCTGTATCGCCCCGACAGAGACGACGACCGGACGACTGGAGCTGTCATGGTGCTGACATTGTTCCTGCGAACATCTCCACTGACTCGGGGATTTGAAGCGGTGAGAGAAAACCTATGAGATTGAGCGGCTTAAAGTTGAGGTAATTTATTATTTTTGCACGTACTTTCAAACAAACTTGAGAGGGCAAGTTTGACTAATTACAGGGTTACTTACTTTACCTAATAATTACAGTTTTCTCCCTGTAATTAGAAGGTAAAGGTTGGGCAGCAGCTAAGCCGAATGGATGTCACTACAAGACTTTTCTCAGATCTAACGACGGCAGTTTTTGTGTATATTTAAAGAACAATAGTTATTATTATAAGACTTCCCATATTTTGGTTATAGTTCTGATCCACTGTACTTGATTGACAGCCAGGCCACTGATTGGCCAATCGGCCACACCAGTGTAATTGTGGGTGTGGTATAATCGATAAAGGGAAGTTGGAAGTCCTAGCTTTAGTTTTTGATTTTGATTTGATTTATTTAATTATATCAAAATACCTCAAACATAAAATACAAAAGGCATCAGATACAATCGAGGATAAAAACACAATAAAGTCCAGGACTTATTTCCATTGTGGTCCTCAACATATAACATCCAGACAGGTTACACTTACAGATTGTGTGATAACAATGACATAAAATATTATACAAACATTTTAAATAAACAGGAATATAAAAGATAACTTTAATTGTCTCTGGTTCTATTCCGCGACCCTCTCTAGTAACCGGTCCTTGGTCCTCTTTTTAAAAGAGTTTATGTTAGGAATCACTTTAATTTGCCGGTCTAACTTGTTCCACTGAACTGCCCCGATATAGGCAAATCACTGTCTTAAATGCATGAGGACAGACGTCTGATCTGCTGCCACGAGTGTTAATATTGTGTTTGTCTTTCACCTTCGTAGTAAGACACAGCAAATAATTGGGGACATTACCATCATACAATATTTTATGAATCATGGTCAGTCTAGACATAATAACACGTGACTCAACAGGGAGCCAGTTAAGTTCAGCAAATTGTGACCTACCTATATGAGACCTACGGCCCATGTTTAAAATTATTCTTATTCATTTATTCTGTGCCGTTTGCAGACTCCCTTTAAGTCGTTTTGTTAGGCCTTCAAACCATGAAGTGCATGCATATTCAAATTGGTTTAAAATTAAAGCGTTGGCTAAAATGATCATTGTTGACCTATCAAAACATTTTGAATTTCTAGCTAAAAACTTTGTTAGCCCGGTAACTTTACTCAAAACCTTATTTACCATCTTTCTGCCATCCAAACTGTTTTTCTAAAATGCATCCCAAATATTTTACTGACGTTTTTGTATTGACCACAACATTACTTAAAATAACCCTAAATTCCGGGCATCTATGTTGAGACCAGACGCAGTTTTTAAACCACATCTAGTCATCCTGGTCCCGTCGGGTCCCGTCGGGCTCGGGTCGGGTATCCATCCTCTAGTCTGTCCCTCTGCCACTGAGTCTGACTTAATGCAAAGTTGAAATTGAAAGTAGAGATGTTCGGTGTATCGGGAAGTACTGCAGTTTATGTACCGATCCGATACCACATAATAAAGCCCTAAAGAAAATCTACGTTAAAGTATTTTATTTATGTTTTTTTTCCATTATAACTGACTGCTAGGCCGACAACAAAGATAGAAATCATATCACATCCATGCAGGGATAGTAGTACACAGCTGTTAAAACATAATAAAATATATGACGCGCTGGTATCGGATCGGTACTCGGCATCGGCCGATACGCAAGTTCAGGTATCAGAATCGGTATCTGGAAGCAAAAAATGGTATCGGGCCGTCTCTAATTGAAAGTTACTCATTTATTACATAATTGCTTAAAGGTACATAATGGAGGATTTTCCCAAATTTTAGAGAAGAGCCGCCCTCTCCACCTGCTCCCGAGAGGGAACGCCTCTTAAACGTGTGCACGAGAGAGCGTGCACGAGCCTAGTTCTCCTCGTGCACGCTCTGTTTACAAGTTGCTGTCGGCATGGCTCTACAAGCCGACTTTCCAAAAGAAGATTTGCACTTTTTCCACTATGTCAGACTCGCCACCGGTAAGTGGAAATCTATTTAGGACAAGCATCTCTATAGCTAACGTTAGCACGCTACAGGCCAACAAACAAGCTATCGCCGAGAGCGGGGGGGGGGGGGGCAGCTTAGTAGCCTAGTTCTATAGCTAACGTTATCATGCTACAGGCCAACAAACAAGCTATCGTCTAGCATCTAAGTTGTCGTTGTTGTTTTATTGCTGGTGCGTTTAGAGCTTTCAAGAAGAGAGTCTTGTGGGATCTGATATTGACTACGAGCCCGTGCCCTGTTCATCCCGACCAAGATCCAGGCGGGGGGGGGGGGGGGGGGGGGGGCATCAGATACAATCGAGGATAAAAACACAATAAAGACTTGGTAGCACAGTATCGGTCGATCACTTCATGAGCCTCCCTGAGGAGGAGCTGCTGCTGTAATGGTGCTCCTCACCATTACAGCAGCAGCTCCTCCTTTTAATGCTTTTGCATTTATGAAATCCTGCGGAGTAATTTCCAGTAACGATGTGGCTCTAACAACGCCAGCTGCTCAGCGCGGTGAGACCAGGATGTAGCCAGAGGTGACAGCTTGTCGCACCTCGCAATCAATAAGCTGCTGCTCACTTTTAAGCTGTGGCCATTAGGCTGTAAAACACACTGCTGTCTGCTTACACTTACACACACACACCCACACACACACACACACTTAATTATCAGCCAGTCATTTAGCTGCCACCGGGTCACTCTCTCATAAACGCTCTGTTCTCATTCTTCCCCAATTACTGTAACCTGCTCTTCACCGTCGCTGAGCCTCGCCACCAATTAAACAGGGCTGTGATGGCGGACTTCTTCCACTCCTGTCACCTCACACACACACTCTTATCTCACATGTTAGTAGGGGTGTGAATCTCCACTGGTCACCTCCTCAATATTATTATTATATATTGCTACACGTGGTCTTCATCAACACATTCAAGCAGTCAGATTAGAGATGTCCTGATCAGCTTTTTTTGACCCCCGATTTGATTTTTTAAATATTAAATATCTGCAGATACCGAGTCCTGATCCGATACTTGTATTTTTCATATTGCATATTGTATTATTCATAATTCAACAAACAAGTTGTTGTGTTTTAGCAGAATACTGAATGAGGCAGAACGGAGTACACTTAAATATCTGTTTATCTATCGCGTAAAAGTAATATCGTTAGCAAGATATTCAACAATGATGATGCACATTGTCCTCACATCGTGCAGCTAGTAGGGAGACATATGCAGCTGTCCACATTTATCCACCATGTTTGCTCAGTTATCTATTCTGCTCTCCAAAGGGCTGCACCACTCAGAGATCGCCTCCAATCTACCTGCACTCCCACGTATGTGTGTGTCTGTGTGTGTGTGTGTGTGTGTCTCTGTGTGTGCATGCACACACACACACAAAGGAGCACCACAGCCATGAAAATCCCTTTGAAAATGGTCACTTGAAAAGCTCACTTGCATTTCCGCGAGAGTTTTCTCCCCCTGCACCGAGCCGTGTGATAGAACTGTGTGCGGAGAAACGCGAGCGCTCGCCTGTTCAGCGATAACGGAATTAAATGATAAACGAATTAGTTCTGGAAGAGGAGGAAAGATGACGATAGCGAGCCGGCTGGGAGGAAGCCTTTCTCAGCTCGGAGAGAGGCTGAAGTAGCAGCAAGTGTGAAATCTTAATCTCATCTCTTTTCTCTTCATATATATATATATATATATATATATATATATATATATATATATATATATATATATATATATATATATATATATATGACTGCACTCTCCCTCTGCACACCGTCTCCCCCCTTTGCTTTTCTCTTCCCCAACTCCCATCATCGGCTAGCAAGCTTTCTCCCATCGGTGCTGATTATATAAAACCACTGCAGATTTTCTCTCTGTCCTGCTATCGCTGTAATCTTACTGGGAGTCTTGTTTTCCCGACACTCTTCATCTTCACACTCTCCTGCAGCGGAGATGCGACCCACTGTGACTTCCACCCGCCGTCTCCTACAGGTACCGTCCGTTGCGGTCGCCCATGTGTGCGTTGGTGCGAGGGCCTTCTGGATGTGTGACTTGTATGTTAAATCATGGCGAGTTTAGGGCTACATAGTCTATATATCGACAACGTTTCATTTCCCGGATTGCTCCGTTGCCGCCAGAAATTCAGCCGGATGTCCCTAATTTTCGGCCGGATGTCCGTCTCCTTCCTCTGTCTCTGTGTTGGCGTTCTAACCTCCGGCTGATTTGTGAGGACTCTGGTTAACCAGGGCTCAACATAAAAAAAAATCCCCACTGGCAGGCTAGCATTCATCATGTATGCCTTATTTGAAATAAGACAATGCTGTTGCAAAAGAATACAACCGGCAACATCATCTAGAATGAACAACGCGGACGTAACGATCACGTAATTCACGTGCATATTAAGTAGCCACATGTATATGTTTTGGTCTTATGATACATCCACAGGTTACTGCTCCAGCGGAGAGGACGGTTCGTTAAGACAGCAGCTAAGTTTACAAGAGTTTGTCCAAAGTTCAAGATAAACAGTTAGACTACAAACTGACATCTTTCATTTTAGCTTGTTAGTAAAGAGTCGCTAATAGCAGAGTAGAGCTGTGTTTGCACAGCGAGTGGACAGAGCAGACTGAAACATGTTGATACCTGTAGAACAGGTAGGTGGGTATATTGATAAGTATTGACTTTTTAATCATGGAGGTTTTATTGTAGGCTACTTACAGTAACGACTGTAGCGTTAGTTCATCCGCGCCAGCGGCAGTAGGCTAAATAATCCTCGGTATCGTTTCCAGTCAGTTATGTGCTGCGTGAAGTAACGCACACACTTCGGCTCTGCCGTGTGTGAGAGTGTGTGTGTGTGTGTGTGTGTGTGTGTGTGTGTGAGAGAGAGTGTGTGCGTGCGCAGCGCGGACATCGCTGTTCACAATCCGCCTATCTTCTAAAATGCAACGCTTGTATCCAAATAAATTGTGTTTGAAGCTGCGTGGCATTTTATTGGTTTGGCTGCTCGGCTTTTGTTGGAAATTGCCGGCAAACGAACCGTCGGCCTACATGCCGTGATGGCCTCTCTCCATCCAGGTGTAGCTAACGTTATAAATTACGTGAGGTAAAAATGTGAAATGTTAGTTAACATTCACAAGCTTCGCGCCACTCAGTATGACGTTTGCTGATGCAGCAGAGAGACACTGTCACTGGCCCGTGCGGGCCAGTAACTGGCCAATCGACTTGCCCGACATACTCTTTTACTGGCCCCGGGCCATCGGGCCATGGCTTATGTCGAGCCCTGGGTTAACTGCTACTCAGATCTCTGCAGGGTAAATCCAGACAGCTAGCTAGACTATCTGTCCAATCTGAGGTTTCTGTTGCACGACTAAAAACTACTTTTGAACGTACACATGTTCCACCAAAACAAGTTCCTTCCTGAGGCTATTTAGCAGAGGCACCGTGGCTCCGTCCGGAGCTTAGCCCCGCCCAAGACGATTGTGATTGGTTTAAAGAAATGCCGATAAACCAGAGCACGTTTCTCTCCCATCCCTGAATGCTGTGTGGACTATAGCCAGACCTTGAGGAAAATATGTCATTGCGATGATTTTTGACTGATATTGCAATTGCGATATGATTCACGGTATTGGAGGGAGTGATCTTTTTTGTATCGTTATTCTCATTATCATTGAAAAATATTAAAATGAAACTTAAAAATTAAAATGATTATAGTGTGATTTTTTGCAAGGATCTGTACTGAACACAGGTGCTTTCTCTAGTCTGTAGGATAGGACTTGTAGGCCGGGTCGTCTCTGCAGCTCCACGGCACTTCATTCAGAATGTCATATTCAACATATTAACACATACTGCGGAAGACTTACAACTCGAAAACCATGTAGAGCATCCCGTCGGAGCTGTACGTCTCCAGCAGCTCCACGATGTGGGGGTGCTTCAGCATGTGGCAGATGCTGGCCTCCCTCTTCAGATCTGGAGAGAGAGAGAGAGAGAGATGATCAAATAAGGCAGCAAGACCAGCATGCATTCATACACAGAATATGTGATATGCCGTGTTAATTCTACAACTGAGAACAGAGTGGGTCTCTTTTAAAAAGATGACTTAATGTGCTTTATGCATGTGGGAGAAATATTTCTTTTATCATAGAGGACACTATTATTGTCTGTGCCGGTTCTCAGTCATCCAGGTCATAGTTATCCAGCGAGGGCTGCAGGATGTGAGGAAAATATGTGATAACGTTGTTGAATATCGCCATAACGATATGACTTGCAATAAATAAACATATTAAAGTGTACTCAGTTTTGCATTTCTGTTCTTCTTCTTTCAATATTCTGCTAAAATACAAACAAATTGCTTGTTGAATTTACAACACATGAAAGGAAATCATTATTTTAAGTATATTCAACTTATACGTCCGTGCGCAGAGTACAACGTCAGACAATCTGCTTCCTGTTTACACCGACACATGCAGAGCGGGTAACTGGTCATGTGATGTGTGTTGGACGTGTTTATATGGACTCAAGGATATCAATCAAGGATTTTTGTTTCAAAATGCAGTTTTAAAACTTAGTGTGGCTGCAGCCTTAAAGGTCCAATGTGTGGGAATTTCTCCCGTCTAGCGTTGAGATCATATATCGCCATCAACTCTCTCGCCACGCAGTTCAAAGTACGTATTCCAGCTACGGTAGCCTTCACGCCTCAAAAATGTATGAATATGAATATGGAGCGTCTACCCCAGTTCATGTATGAATATGGAGTGTCTGCACCAGTTCATGTATGAATATGGAGCGTCTACACCAGTTCATGTATGAATATGGAGCGTCTACACCAGTTCATGTGTGAATATGGAGCGTCTACTCCAGTTCACGTATGAATATGGAGCGTCTACACCAGTTCACGTATGAATATGGAGCGTCTACACCAGTTCATGTATGAATATGGAGCGTCTACACCAGTTCATGTGTGAATATGGAGCGTCTACTCCAGTTCACGTATGAATATGGAGCGTCTACACCAGTTCACGTATGAATATGGAGCGTCTACACCAGTTCACGTATGAATATGGAGCGTCTACACCGGTTCATGTATGAATATGGAGCGTCTACACCAGTTCATGTATGAATATGGAGCGTCTACACCAGTTCACGTATGAATATGGAGCGTCTACACCGGTTCATGTATGAATATGGAGCGTCTACACCGGTTCATGTATGAATATGGAGCGTCTACACCAGTTCATGTATGAATATGGAGCGTCTACTCCAGTTCACGTATGAATATGGAGCGTCTACACCAGTTCATGTATGAATATGGAGCGTCTACACCAGTTCACGTATGAATATGGAGCGTCTACACCAGTTCATGTATGAATATGGAGCGTCTACTCCAGTTCATGTATGAATATGGAGCGTCTACTCCAGTTCACGTATGAATATGGAGCGTCTACACCAGTTCATGTATGAATATGGAGCGTCTACTCCAGTTCATGTATGAATATGGAGCGTCTACTCCAGTTCATGTATGAATATGGAGCGTCTACACCGGTTCACGTATGAATATGGAGCGTCTACTCCAGTTCACGTATGAATATGGAGCGTCTACACCAGTTCATGCATGAATATGGAGCGTCTACTCCAGTTCACGTATGAATATGGAGCGTCTACTCCAGTTCACGTATGAATATGGAGCGTCTACACCGGTTCACGTATGAATATGGAGCGTCTACACCAGTTCACGTATGAATATGGAGCGTCTACTCCAGTTCACGTATGAATATGGAGCGTCTACACCAGTTCACGTATGAATATGGAGCGTCTACTCCAGTTCACGTATGAATATGGAGCGTCTACACCAGTTCATGTATGAATATGGAGCGTCTACACCAGTTCACGTATGAATATGGAGCGTCTACTCCAGTTCACGTATGAATATGGAGCGTCTACACCAGTTCATGTATGAATATGGAGCGTCTACACCAGTTCACGTATGAATATGGAGCGTCTACTCCAGTTCACGTATGAATATGGAGCGTCTACACCAGTTCACGTATGAATATGGAGCGTCTACACCAGTTCATGTATGAATATGGAGCGTCTACTCCAGTTCATGTATGAATATGGAGCGTCTACACCAGTTCACGTATGAATATGGAGCGTCTACACCGGTTCACGTATGAATATGGAGCGTCTACACCAGTTCATGTATGAATATGGAGCGTCTACACCAGTTCATGTATGAATATGGAGCGTCTACACCAGTTCACGTATGAATATGGAGCGTCTACACCAGTTCATGTATGAATATGGAGCGTCTACTCCAGTTCATGTATGAATATGGAGCGTCTACACCAGTTCACGTATGAATATGGAGCGTCTACACCGGTTCACGTATGAATATGGAGCGTCTACACCAGTTCACGTATGAATATGGAGCGTCTACACCAGTTCATGTATGAATATGGAGCGTCTACACCAGTTCACGTATGAATATGGAGCGTCTACACCAGTTCACGTATGAATATGGAGCGTCTACACCAGTTCACGTATGAATTTGGAGCGTCTACACCAGTTCACGTATGAATATGGAGCGTCTACTCCAGTTCACGTATGAATATGGAGCGTCTACACCAGTTCACGTATGAATATGGAGCGTCTACACCAGTTCATGTATGAATATGGAGCGTCTACTCCAGTTCATGTATGAATATGGAGCGTCTACACCAGTTCACGTATGAATATGGAGCGTCTACACCGGTTCACGTATGAATATGGAGCGTCTACACCAGTTCATGTATGAATATGGAGCGTCTACACCAGTTCATGTATGAATATGGAGCGTCTACACCGGTTCATGTATGAATATGGAGCGTCTACACCAGTTCATGTATGAATATGGAGCGTCTACTCCAGTTCATGTATGAATATGGAGCGTCTACACCAGTTCATGTATGAATATGGAGCGTCTACACCAGTTCATGCAAATGTAAAATTTCAAGCCAATAGGAATATTTGGAATTGATGGTGGTGGTAAATATTCATGAAAAAAGGACACGTTTGTTAACGGGCAACACAGATTTTGATAAACAACTAAACATGTTACAAACTGTAATAAAATAACTATTTCTTGTAAGTGATATGGAGACATCACCACAAAAGAGGAGTGACATCATTTGAGATTAATTTGCAGCTTTATTCAAGATTCAACAAAGGAGATAACCATGTATACACACGCAAGATGTATGTAATCAGAGGGTCTGACTTATCATGAAAGTGAACAGTTCTTATACATTTTGGTTTGTGCTGACATAGTGAAAACTATTTCTCTGGTCACACAAAATAAACTCTTAACAGCTTTGCACATTTCAGGCTTCTCGTGCAAGCAGGTTGTCTCATACAAGATGCTGAAATGTCAACCTATCACACACCGGGCCTTTAAGTTTAAGTGATGTTTCTTTGTTTGTATCCCATTATTGGAGACCCTCTTACAGTTGCCTGGCAATAAGCATCTACCACTTTAATTGGTTCCTAAAGAAGAGGAGGTTTACTGAAGCTGAAAAGAACAATGCGGGCTGGTTGTTTAGAGGAATCTCTGGGGAGACCCGACAGACACAGCTAGCCAAACGTCGAAGAGAAAAGCAAATCTGGAACTGTGGATTTAACTTGGCTTTAATGATAAAAACAGGAAAAGATAACTAGATATAATGTGATGAAGCCAAAGTGCTGAGAAGGCTGACGTGCACAGAGACAAGAAACAAAACTAATAGTCTGTCACCGTCTCTCCGATGTAAATTGAAAAATGTTGTGTCGTGTAAAAAAAAGGGTTGATGGGAGGAAGGATGGAAGGTAGGTGATGCATCACTGGGTTACAACCACTTCAAAGTGCTCATATTATGCTTTTTGGCTTTTTCTCCCTTTCCTTTATTGTGTTATATATCTTATTTGTGCACGTTATAGGTTTACAAAGTGAAAAAGCCCAAAGTCCCCCCCAAAGGGACTTACCATCTCCACCAGAAAACACTGTTCACCAACTGCTCCAAACAACTTACCTAGATACTGTCAGGACACGCCCTCATACTCTGCTTCTGACTGGCTAGTAGTCCTTACCTAGGTACTGTCAGGACACGCCCTCATACTCTGCTCCTGACTGGCTAGTAGTCCTTACCTAGCTACTGTCAGGACACGCCCTCATACTCTGCTTCTGACTGGCTAGTAGTCCTTACCTAGGTACTGTCAGGACACGCCCTCATACTCTGCTCCTGACTGGCTAGTAGTCCTTACCTAGCTACTGTCAGGACACGCCCTCATACTCTGCTTCTGACTGGCTAGTAGTCCTTACCTAGGTACTGTCAGGACACGCCCTCATACTCTGCTTCTGACTGGCTAGTAGTCCTTACCTAGGTACTGTCAGGACACGCCCTCATACTCTGCTTCTGACTGGCTAGTAGTCCTTACCTAGGTACTGTCAGGACACGCCCTCATACTCTGCTCCTGACTGGCTAGTAGTCCTTACCTAGGTACTGTCAGGACACGCCCTCATACTCTGCTTCTGACTGGCTAGTAGTCCTTACTGAGCATGTGCAACTCCCAACAAAACACCACCCTGCAGACACCCTGATGTGACAGAGGCAAAGAGACATATTGTTGTGGTTGTGAAGAGCAGGAGGACGTTTCCTCTAGCCACCAACTTGTGTGCACACCAACACAACAACAGATGGAGAATGTGTACCACAAATACTAGACAAGTCAATCTTACAGATTGGATTTGATAAACAAAAAGGATTTTCCTTCAGAATGAACATCTAAACATAGCATATCTCATCTTTATCAACTTCATCCTCCCATTCAATCTGTCAATCCTTTGATCCATCCATTCATACTTTCCACAAAAGGCAGTTCCTTACTCGTTCTCCTCCAGCTGTTGTTCTCAGAGATATAAATCACATGACTGAGCTCAATCGCAAACTCATTTGCTGGAAATGCATCACCAAGCGCACCTAAGTGTATTAACTTTTAATATCTGAAATAGCCAGGCTGTGTCGAAAACATACACATTCAAGATACAGTTTATACACACACACACACACACACACACACACACACACAGATACACACACACACACACACACACACACACACACACACACACAGATACACACACACACACACACACACACACACAGAGGCAGACACACACACACAGAGACAGACAGGCACAGACACACAGAGACAGACACATACACACACACACACACACACACACACACACACACACACACACACACACACATACACACAGGGAGACAGACACACACACACATACACACAGGGAGACAGACACACACACACACACACACACACAGATATATACACACACACACACACACACACACACACACAGAGACAGACACACACACACACACACACACACACACACACACAGATACACACACACACACACAGATACACACACATACAGACAGACGGACACACACACACACACACACACACACACACACAGACAGACACACACAGATACACACACACACCGAGAGACAGACAGACACACACACACACACACACACACACACACACACACACACACACACACACACACACAGATACACACACACACACACACAGAGAGACAGACAGACAGACACACACACACACACACAGATACACACACACACAGAGAGACAGACAGACAGACACACACACACACACACAGACAGACACATACACACAGACAGACACACACCTACACACAGACACACACACACACACACACACACACACACACACACAGAGAGAGATACACACAAACACACACACACAGAGACAGACACACACACACACACACACACACACACACACACACACACACACTAGAGGACATGTACTGTATTGTTCTTCTACGTACGTATGCAGTGACATTTAATTAAGCTCCCAGTTGAAGCCATGAGCCACTCGCGCTGCGGCTAACATTAAGCTAATCCTCCGAGGACGAGCACGAGGCGTGGGCTAGCTCTCTAACATGATGCTAATGCTGCTAAAGCCGGATAAGTGGCTACCTTAAGGGGCCCTGCAGCCTCATGCCACGTTTAATGTCATCTGGTGAGCTGGCTGCTCGTGTCCGTCAGCGTACAGTAACTGCTGCTGGAGATTACGAAGGACTCTCCATCAAATCAGAAGCCAAGCATCACAACAACTACTTTATTGAGCCAAGAAAAACTGCTGCAGGGAAGCCGCTTATAGTGCTTTTTAAAGGCACTAATTAACTGTGCATGCACATCACATAATCTCAACAAAAGTATTTGCTTTATCAAGAATATATATGAGGTTAATTTAAAATTCAACTAGTGTTGCTATTCTGCTAATCCTGACTGTACACAACATGAACTAATGAATACAAAATGGAAAACGCAACTTAAAGCTACTCCCTTAAGGCCAGACCAGGCCTTATGCATTTAATTTAACATTAATAACAATTATTGTAAAGCAGGCACTTAATATCTGCAGACAGAATTGCTGCTGGCAAATACTGATATGATAATCAGGACTATTATGGATGTTTCGCTGAAGATATCTGTCCATACCGAGTTCGTTGTGATACTTATATCAACCTAAATGTTGATTATTAATCGGACACATTGAATTACTGACTCATTTTTACACATTTATACACATTCAGTGAAGGTTTGAGTTAGTTTGCACAGAGATTCTTTCTATTAGAGTAGAGAGAAAGTTGGTGAAAAGTAGGAAAAAGTTGCAAAAAAGAAAAGGAGACAGAGATAGAGAGGGAGGAAGAGGAAGAGGAGATAAACAGATGTGAGCTCTACAATGATCCCTGTTCCTCCTGCTGGGACTCAAAGCTGCTACCACACAGAGCTCTCTGTGTGTGTATGTGTGTGTGTGTGTGTGTGTG
>CM042434.1:2234129-2244129 GCA_023631565.1 Gymnocephalus cernua | reverse complement strand
GCAATGAGGAGAAATGGACAACAATCTGTTGGACAAGCTGCAATGAAAAACTTTCATCTAGGAGTTTGCGGTGATCCGTCAAACCAGGTTTTCATCGCTACGTTTAAGAGAGGAGAGACGGAAGGATGGGACATTTAATCAAGATTCCTCTGTCTGTCTCTCTCTTGTCTGTCCCCCCCCCACCCCCCTTTCTCTCTCTGTATGCTGTCGTAAAGGAATCAAGAGCAGAGAGACTAGCCTGAAGATGGATACCCAGTAATTAGCCAGTCATCACACAGACACCAGTGTGATTACAGACGATGAAAGTTGCAATTAAGCGGTGAAGGAGTTTACACTAATGCAATTTCCTCTGATATCACCCAACCACAGAACAGGTAACAGGTAACAGGTAACACACACACACACACACACACACACACACACACACACACACACACACACACACACACACACACACACACACAACCTGTGAATTCGTTGCATCATCTACTACTTTCACATGATACCTATGATATCTTCAGTCTAGCTTTACAACGGAGCCTCTTAAAAGATCGATCTCAAGATTTTATGAATCGATATCGGATCATTCGAATGGAGATAGATTTAAACAGTGAAGTCAGTTGTTTAAACCCAGCCCTATTTTATACACACCTAAAAACGTGTGCAAAATAACCGCGCCAAGCCTGCTGCGTTCGTGCTGCGTACACACAACACTTGGCCTGCCGTCCTTCTATGAGTTTATTGGTTTCCATATGCTATTTCCAAATTGCCTGGCACACGCATCCAATTTAAGATCAAACACAATGCATCATGCATCCTCAGGTGGGTACGAGCAGACTTGGCTGCCGGCACGAGATTCATGAATCCCACGCGGGATTTTCTTAATTTCCTCTTATTGCTTTGTGCAAGAACAAATAAAAGAGAAAACTAAACATTCCTGCATCAGGCCCATTATGTTTCTCCTTTGTTATTAATAAGCCTGTATCTGCCCCCCCCCTCCCCCTCCCCCTAACATTAAGCCCAGGCTTTTAAAGCTTGTATGAAGTTAAATGGTTTTGCAGGTTTGAGCGTGCACACGTGTGATATGCCGGGTATTTCTGGTTGTGTTACAGCGCAGGATAAAGCCACACTGGCGTCAGGCATTAAATCGGGCTGACTCGTAACAGAGCCGGTCTATGGAGAGCCGGTTCACTCCCCATTCAGCCCCACTGCAGTTCCACCACAGGTCCACTGGGGGGTGATCGCGAGTGAGTGCAAAATGAATGGGAGTCTATGGAGCTAGACGGCTAAATGTGTCTCTTTCGCCTGATTGTTGTTGAGAAATCTCAGATTTGATTGTAGTTTTTGCAAGTTCAACATGGATTATAGGTCAAAAGTTGAATGAATCAACGAGTACTTAGGCCTACTTAGAATGCTGATTGGTCAGCGAAGGACTGATTACGATCGGAGATCCCGCTTGACGGCATCCGAAGCGGAGCCAGAATGTCAGAGTGAATATTTCGGCTGATAAAAGTTTGTTTTATTGCCTGTGCAATGCTATATTATCCCTATGGGATGTCTTTGTAAACAACCCATGTAGCTAACTCCTAATATTATTTTACCTTTTCATATTTATTATGTTGTTTTGATATTGTGTCATTTTAGTTTGGGCTTCTTTTTATCATCTCTTTTCTCAGTTTCTTTCTATTTTTAATCGGAGTATTAACCAGTCCCTCCAGAAAAACACAGTTTTTTTGTGATTGTTGCGGGAAAGAAGTCCTTGATTATGCGGCACGTTTTCTTACAAAATGCGATGGAATATGCGGAATATTTATGCAATTTTATGCTATGAAATTGCGGGAACTTGCGGTTTGATGAAAAAGAGAAAACAAAGTGATTCCCCCAACACCGTGTTCTCACTAGGAGAAATTACATCACTGCATAACGTTCCCATGGCAACAGGGGGAAATGGCTGCTCTTGTGTGAAGTAAACGCAACATTTTTCAACTTTCTGCTGAGATATATGTGACTTTTTTGCATCAAAAATGCGGGGATTATGAAATCATGCAAACCCCGCATATTTTGCGCGGAAATCGGCAATTAATGCGGCGTATTTGAAAAAATGCCCCTCCCCCGCGTAAATATGCCGACTTTGGCTGATTATGCATTGAATTATATCAATGTTCCAGGCGACCCGTAACCCGTGTTTTCACCACCTTCTACCCGTGAAAGCGCCCTGGAACGCCGGTCAAACCCGTAACTTACTACCCGTGAACTCGTACCAGATCGTTGTTCTCCCGGTTACAGTTTTTGACGTCACACACACATAAACAACAATGGCGACACCTGTTGATGCCGTACAGACGCCGGTGATTAACGGTGAGATATAGAAATAAATAGACATAAATAGACAACATAAAGTAATTCCGCACATTGTAATCAAAACGGGACGAATGGCTTCGCTCGCATCTTTCTCCACCGCCATTACGGAAGTCACCGAAGGTTACCGGACATCAACGTCATCGTTCTCAGCCACTCCCTCTGTTCGCTGATTGGACCGGTAACGATTTGGCCGGAGAAAACGCAAGAATATACCGCCAACTCAGACGTAGTACTGAAGGAAAATGAAAATTGAGCAGAAGTACGTAGGAGGGCGGAGCCAGGCTAGTATTTTGTTTCACAAGTCAGGTGCACTAACAATTAAAAACAGAGATTTATAATCCCATAAAATACACAAAACCATGAAATGAATACATTACATTAAATAATTACATTACATGTCATTTAGCTGACGCTTTTATCCAAAGTGACTTACAATTGCTATATATGTCAGAGGTTGCACGCCTCTGGAGCAACTAGGGGTGAAGTGTCTTGCTCAGGGACACATTGGTTGATGTATCGCAGTGGGAATTGAACCCTGATCTCCCACACCAAAGGCATGTGACATATCCAGTGCGCCATCACCACCCTACATACAAAAACAAGACCTACAATTTTCTGCAGACATGACTTTAAAAACCTCATTTTTTCCAGTGTGAGGACATGTGCATGCGGCGCTTTGTGGGGTGTTTACAGTGCGAACGGCTGAGCGCTTTATGTCTGCCTTGCAGCCTTTAGTACACCAAGGAGACGCCCTGTCATGCTGGATTAAGTACACTCGATCAGCGAGAGAGAATTAGAGAAGGTAAAGAAGGCGGCTGTGTAATGTGGCAGGTAAAGCTCCCCTAAGGAACGTGAATTATCTTGAACTCACAGCATGTGTTCATGCTCCGTAGCTTGCAAACGCCATGCCGGATATTAGTATAGAAAATGAGATACGTGTTCATACAGCTATACGAGCAGCCCTTTGTCTGTGCCTGCACATCACACACAGTGCTTTTAAGCCACCTACATGACAGGCGGCAAAACCGCTTTGCACCGGCCGGTCCATTGATTTCCTAAGGGGGGGGGGGGGGGGGGGGGGGGGCAGTCACGGCCAACTATGTGCTGCGCTACCCCTGGCGCCGCGCACCGCTTAGATTTGCCGCTTTGCAGTGCGCCTGATATTGTGTGTCATTTTAGTTTTGGCTTCTTTTTTTACTCTTTTCTCAGTTTCTTTCTATTTTAATCAGAGTAGTAGATTAATGCTGCGTTCCAGGCGACCCGTAACCCGTGTTTTCACCACCTTCTACCCGTGAAAGCGCCCTGGAACGGCGGTCCGACCCGTAACTTACTACCCGTGAACTCGTACCAGATTGTTGTTCTCCCAGTTACAGTTGTTGACGTCACACACACGCAAACAACAACAATGGCGACCCCTGTTGATGCCGCACAGACGGCGGTGAGTAACAGTGAGAAATAGAAATAAATAGACATAAATAGGCAACGTTAAGTAATTCCGCACATTGTAATCAAAACAATACACATACGATTGTGTACTACTACAGGTTATGGTTATTAAATGAAGCCCAAAATATGTCGCCGACTAGAAATCGCTAGCATCAGCTAGCGCTAGCTAACATCAACATTAGGTTACGTTAACCACTCCCTCCAGAAAAACGCGATTATGCGATCGCATAATTAAACGCATAATCAGCCAAAGTCTGCATATATATGCGGGGGGGCGCATTTTTTCAAATACGCCGCACTTTCGCCGCATGAATTGCTGATTTCCGCACAAAATATGCGGGGCTTGCATGATTTCATAATCCCCGCATTTTCATTGCAAAAAAGTCACATATATCTCAGCAGGAAGATGAAAAATGTTGCGTTTACTTCACACAAGAGCAGCCATTTTCCCCTGTTGCCATGGGAACATTATGAAGTGATGTCATTTCGCCTACTGAGAACACGGCGTTGGGGGGGAATCACTTTGTTTTCTCTTTTTCATCAAACCGCAGTTTTTGCAAGTTCCCGCAATTTCATCGCATAAAATGGCATAAATATCTCAAATATTCCATCGCATTTTTTTAAGAAAACGTGCCGCATAATCAAGGATTTTTGCCCGCAACAATCACAAAAAACCTCCGTGTTTTTCTGGAGGGACTGGTTAATGTTTCTTCTTTGCGCTGCGCTCAGAGTTAAAGTTCAAGGTGCACGTCGAGCTACGGCGGAGGGCTAGGAAGGGGGTTCGCAGAGGGGTCTGCGGGGGCACGCCGTCCATTTGATCAGCCTTAAGAAACAAGAACATGGAGGACACGGATCTCTGCTGGCATCATTTTACTCAGTACTAGACTGCAACAAATCTCATACCAACAGCTTATTTTAAGAGTTTATGATCAAATTAAAAAGAAACAAAAGCACCCATGAGGGAGAAGCATGACTTATTATATAACAGCTGCAAATCAAAACAGACTAGCTACTCAGACACGAGTACTGATGATCAGTAGAATATAACAAACCACGGGACATTTAGATGACATTTAAAGGAGCTGTTGGGCATTTTGACAAACATGCTTATTTTGTTGACTTGCTAAAAATATGTATTTAGCCTAGTTTAGCATAAAAACCAGAGGCAGGGAAGGAAAAACAAGCATTACATGACTGCAATTATATATAATGTTTGTAATTACATGATCAGTCTCGAGAATGAAGAAAAACGCCTCTGCCTGGAGTGTGAAGCACACAGCAGTGATACATGAATGCTAAAACGGTTAAAGGTGCAACACGCACTGTAATATATTTACTGTATTAAATCTAAAAATGACCACAATAGGGCCGTCCTTGACTAAAGAAACTCTTAGTCGACTAACACTTATATATGATTTTGTCGACTAATCGATTAGCTGATGTAATCGACAGAGCTGTGCTCTTGGAGAGCTGGTTAAGACTAGAAAAGCGCAATATAAACGTAGTTAATTAACCATCTGTAAAACTGAGTTTCTCCACAATTAATCCTGCAAGGGGTGTCACTGCACGATGCGAGTCTCAACACGATCTGAGTCGCGTCGAGTTGCGCGTGCTCAGATTTAAACAATTTACGGCATAACGACAATAACGGAAGATGGGAACAGCAATAATCGAAGATATAGAAGGTGGAAATCATTTCAAAAACGCTTTAGTTATCAAATGCTATCTATGATTGTTTGATTGCTAACGTTAGCTCATAACACCATTCCAGTAACAGCCGTTGTTGTGTCTGATTGCCAACTTGTAGCCAGCAGTGAACCAACTTGGTCATGTAGCTCCATTTTCACTGACTTTTTTAATTATTTATTAACTGACGTGAGGGATCATGCCGTGAACATGTGATGTGTTACGCTAAATAATACATTACTGCCATTTCCATCTTCTATATCTTCTATTATTGCTGTTCCCATCTTCCGTTATTGTCGTTATGCCGTAAATTGTTTAAATCTGAGCATGCACAACTCGACGCGACTCAGATCGTGTTGAGACTCACGTCGTGCAGTGACAACGGGGTCTGAAAAGTCGCTAAATCTAGCGACAAAGTCGCTAAGTTGGCAACACTGACGTTAGCTACTCCGCTGCGCTGTGGAGTAAGGCCGGCCACAGACAGGATGCGTCGCGTGAGCGTGTCAGCTGCGTGGCGTGTCCGTTTTTATTTCAGCTCCCATGTTAACAGGTCAGAGCGTGCACGCTGCCTGCGCGACACGCACGTCTCACGCGCGGCTCGAGCCGAAATAGAACAAACGCCTATTTGTCGCGCGACACGCAAGCGTGTTGGAAGAGTTTCCAGGCGAAATAGAACACGAAAAGATGTTTACATGTCATTTTGACACAAATACATTTAATAAATGACATTTTGATGTTTGAAAGTCTCGAGGTTTTAATATAAATGCAGATATAAATGTAAAATAAAAAAAATACTATTCGATTTGTAATTAATTTTATGTAATTTATTTATGAATTGTTATAAAACTTCAATTGTGACTATGTGTTTTATAAAATGTTAAAATGTGTATGTATTTGTATATATATATATATATATATATATATATATATATATATATATATATATATATATATATATATTTGTTTTTTGTTTTTCTTTTTAGAGTCTGGGATAGAGGATTGTATATCCTATACCAGAAATCTTTTCAATAAATTTCAATAAATTTTCAAATGTCGCACCTGTCAATACTGCCGACGTTGTCTTTGCTGTAATCAGATCTACTGCTTGAGTGCAGTAAATCAATGGGAAACATACCTCCGTACAGCAGCGCCGCGTCAGACACGTTTCTGGTGTGTAAGACATAGAAAAATCCACGCAGCCGCCACGCAGCTGACACGCAACAGAAACGCCACGCTCACGCCACGCAGCCAGTCTGTCGCCGGCCTAATGTCTGGCTATATACGACTAGTCTGGGGAGGAGGGGCCGGGGGACACGACTCTCTCCAGTATTTTGAACTAGGACTGACAGTAACCTGTCAGTATTACATATTGCACCTTTCAGTATTCTAGATCTATTCATTGCATTATTCATATACGGACCGTCGTAAACCTGGGTCACAGCTGACCGGCTAGTTCTTCTTTTCTAATAAAGTCCTGCATTCCTATAAATCTCTCTTCAGACTTCTCAGTTCATCTAATAGTTTCTGTCGAATCACATCCCGCCGAAACATCCAAATATCTGTAATTCAATCTCTCCTCCTCTCATGGTCTCTCCCTCCCTCCCTCCCCGGCTCCTCCAGCCAGCGGCACATATCAGATAAGACCTCTGACTCGCCTAGACGATACTCTGCAGCCTTTCTCCGGATTAGTGACAAAGCAACAGTAACTGTATAGTTACACTCTGTTGGAACATTAAGCTAAGTAGTTGATTAACCACAGTGTTTCCTCTATGTTGATTTGGAAGTGGCGGCCCGCCACGGCAACATTTCTGCCGCCACGGTATCAGAAATAGCGCAGACGCACAATACAGTCGCGGTTGCATTTTAAATGATCCTGCCTGTCGGAAAGCCGGTCCACGCCCCCCTGCAGGTGGCCGGCGATACTGCAGTCTGATGTCGGCTGAGTGAGCGACACTGCGCTTTGACGTCTGTTTAGAGAGGCAGCGGACTTTTTATTTATTCCTTTTCTTCAGTCAGGAAAGCGTGAGTATTGTACATGTGGAGTTTGTTGTGTGAAACCATGCAGGACAAATAAATCTGTATAGTTTAGGCATAGTCACGAATGCGCGCGCCACCTCCAACGCGTCAAGCATAAATCACGTATTAGTCTCCCAGCCATTTTAGAGGCCGTCCACATGGAGACGCGTTTGGATGCAAACGCACTTTTTTGCATCGTTTGGGCCGACTGTCCACACGAATCCTGTAAACGCACTTTTTTTAAACCTGGTCCCAGGGTGAATAAAAAAAAAAAAACGGCTCACGTTTGGCTTCGTGTGGACGGCGAAACCGCATACGTGCGTATCGATGATGTCATCCCCACACACCTCGGCCTCACAGCTAACTGCCTTCAACCCAGCTGACGCAACGCTGTTTATAAAGTGGAAGTAGAGAACTTATCAACTAGCTCGCTAATCTGTCTGCTCATCAACTCCTTGAACGGATTATAGTAACTTTTAGCACGGCTTATTGTAGAAAGGCTACCGCAAGAAAAACGTGTAGCTAGATTATCAAAAAAACATCGGATCATTGATGTTTGTTTGATTGCCGATGTTAGCTAGCAGAGCTAGCGTTAGCGCGCTACCTAGCTAGAATGTAAACAAACAAAGTTTTTCTATGTGGCCTTTATATAACGAGCAGTGGTGTAAGTTATTAAAGTCTAGTCCATGGATGTGTTAAGCTAAGAGAACTAGCTAACAGTCATGTTATGAAAGGAAGTCACTGAAGGCTGCTCTTCTTCTTCGTTCCGTTAATTTCTGTAGCAATAACAGCGCCGCCTACAGGCCTGGCATATGAAGTAGCGTGTTGAGTCATTTACAGATGGATTCATGTGGACGTGAATTTTCTTGAACCGAATCCAGGGAAGACGGATGCGTTTTCATCCTCACGTCTTCGTCTGGATGGGGCCTTAGAGTGGGGGTAGGCCTTTCAACACTTATCACCTTTTAGTAGTGAGGGGTTGGGGGGGGGGGTGCAGAAGCAATCACAGCCATTGTTATCTTAGGCTGTGTGAGAAATAAAATACAAAAACACTCATTGATCTGATATGTATGATCTAATACTTTGCTTTTCTGGAGGAGCTGACAGCCCAGCTCTGTGGTGTCACAGTTGCTGCCCCCCCTCCCCAGCAACAGAGTCAGCATGTACCTGTGCCAATATCAGTGCAGGAAGAACAAAGCAAGAAGGCCTCATATGGAAGAAGATCATGTGTGCACTGCTGGCAGACCAGACAGGCCAGACAGGCCACCCCCTGGAAGTGCAAGGCATGTGATGTGGTGTGGCCCTCTGTGTGATTGCAGATAGGAACTGCTTTGAGGCCTGGCATCAGTAAATGCCATGAGGGCAACAACGCCTGGACTTTTTATGAAATTATGTAAACAGTTTTACTTATTTATATGTTATCATGTTAATTTCTGAGCTCCAGGACTCCAAAGACATGAAACAACTGTTTTACATAGGAAATGTGCTTAGCTTTTATTATTTTGTGTGCGATTTCAATAAATATCTGAGCGATTCAATTTCCGTTTTATTTTTTCATTTGTCTTTATGGTCCCATAACCTATTTTATATTCAGGTGACATCAATGCAACACACATATTCTGACAGCCCAATTTGTCCTGAAAAAAAAAGATGTTTGTAGATTGACTGTGCACAACAGGGTTGATATTTTACAAGCTTTTTTTTTAGAAAATAACACCAGACGGACAATGAATTGTAAAAATGACCTTAGGAACCAGAGGGTTTTAACTATCAGTGTGCAACAGAGTGGGAAAAAACAATTATGTGTAGTGATATTTATGAGCTGCTGGAAACAGCAGAGAGGGTAACAGACGGAGAGACATAACGGCGAGACACTGAGACAGAGAGTGTGATCTCTTACCCTCCGTGCTGAGTCCAGGACTGGAGGTGAACTGGGCCACATCCACGATTTTGACAGCGAACTGCTGCCCCGTCTCTCTGTTGATGCATCTCCGCACCACGCTGAAGGGACCCCTGAACAACACAGACGGGGAACAAAAATAACATTTAACATGTGCTTTGTTATACATGTTCTTGCCAACCGCTGTGTTGGCCATATTGTCCATATTTAATGCTGGTCTCTAGACTTTATCCGTGCACTATTGGACTTATTTGCACTACCACTGTGAAAATAAAAAGACTTATAAAATAAGGGAAATTATGTCCTTATTTTATAAGTCTTTTATTTATTTAATTTCTTACTATTGCCATGATTGCTTGGTACGGTAACCTGAACATCAGGGACAACTCCGGCCAATTTTTACGTTAATCTTGCTAAAAATAACTATGCGAGACCCGTCTATAGCACAAACAATTACCGCAATAGCAGCTACATAGCCGGAGCTGCTGGAGCTAATGCTAGCTAGCTAGCAGCTAACAGGGTAGGTGAATGTTGAAAATGCATCCTGTTGTCATGTAAGGGCCCTGTTCATGTTACACAGACATTTTAATT
>CM042434.1:2224129-2229129 GCA_023631565.1 Gymnocephalus cernua | reverse complement strand
TGGGCAGTGATGTGAAAAAACACTGAGCCTTGAATGAGTAGCCATCAAGTAAGAGTGTGTGTGTGTGTGTGTGTGTGTGTGTGTGTGTGTGTGTGTGTGTGTGTGTGTGTGCAGTGAGTTAAAGTGTATACATTCATTCTGCGTAATTTGGAACAACAAACATCTCATTTTATTCCTCTGACTGAGGGTTTTTTTTTAGAGCACAGCCAACCAATTAGATATTGACCATCCCGTGTGTGTGTGTGTGTGTGTGTGTGTGTGTGTGTGTGTGTGTGTGTGTGTGTGTGTGTGTGTGTGTGTGTTGTGAACAGTTGTTTTTGTCACCATGAATAAACGTTAATATGTTTCTAGTTTCTTCTCTCCTCTGTGACAGTAATCTGAATATCTTTTGAGTTGTGGACAAAACGAGGACGTCATCTCGGGCTTTTTGGGGAAACACTGATAGACATTTTTCACCGTTTTCTGACATTTTAGAGACCAAACAACTGATCCATTCATCCAGAAAATAACCAACAGATTAATCGCCGCTGAAAATAATCATTAGTCGCAGCCCTACTTACACGCAGACCTCGAATATTATGCGACGATAAAGTGACAATAAAGCACTCCCTCCAGAAAAACGTGATTATGCGATCGCAGAATTCAATGCATAATCAGCCAAAGTCCGCATGCATTTTTTCAAATACGCCGCATAAATTGCCGATTTCCGCGCAAAATATGCGGGGCTTGCATGATTTCATAATCCGCGCATTTTCGTTGCAAAAAAGTCACATATATCTCAGCAGGAAGATGAAAAATGTTGCGTTTCCTTCACACAAGAGCAGCCATTTTCCCCTGTTGCCATGGGAACGTTATGAAGTGATGTCATTTCGCCTACTGAGAACACGGTGTTGGGGGAATCACTTTGTTTTCTCTTTCTCATCAAACCGCAATTTTTGCAAGTTCCCGCAATTTCATCGCATAAAATTGCATAAATATCCCGCATATTCCATCGCATTTTTTAAGAAAACGTGCCGCATAATCAAGGATTTTTGCCCGCAACAATCACAAAAAAACTCTGTGTTTTTCTGGAGGGACTGATAAAGTCATCAACCAATAAATCAACAATACGCCGTGCTCACGGCGGATCGTATTTCCCTGCGCTGCACCTTTAAAACGTCGTAATGGGCGGAGACAGGCCTGAAGTCAGCTGTTGTTGGTTTTGTGGTTCTGCTTATAGAAACTACATCCTGTCGTATCGCGCGATCGTACGTGAATTCGCGAGATCTCGTGGTTCCGAGTGACTTCAGCTGTCATGGCCGCAGCCGTTACGCAACAAATCCGGACCTGGTGCGTACTGACGGACGGCGGAGCACGGAGACGACACGCAGCGGAGCCGATCCGCTGCCGGTGGAAATGAGGGGTTAGATTTCTTCAGTCAATTGGTCGTGTTTTATGCGTTTTCATGCTGAATGACTTATTTTCAAGAAAACTTCTGAGCACATCTCTGGATTTAAAGTGGTGCTTTTGCACGATTCTTTGTGGAGAAACTCAGTTTCACAGACATGTCGATTAAATCAACTAATTAGTCGACAAAACCGCACGAGTACAGTTCTTTAAAAATCGACGACAGCCCTACTTTACAGCAAAGAAAAAAGTGGCACAATCGATCCCGCCAGTTCAATCCAGACCGGCAGGATAACATCTGGGTGGTGGAAAGTGAAAGAGCAGCTCTTGTTCCCTCCCTCATTACCACCACTGAGGTGCCCTTGAGCAAGGCACCTTAACCTCCAACCGCTCCAGTGGAGCTGCTCAGTGGCCAGCAGACCAGACTGTGGTTGGACTGGGCAGCTTCCAGGTAGGAATGGGGAACTGTGGGAATGTGATCAGGGTGTTCCTGCAGAAGAGACGCTGCCTCTCAGTGAACCTTCCCTGAATAAATAAAGGTTAAAAAAATAAAAAAAAACATCAGGCTCGCAATACTCTGTCGGGAGAGTGGAGGAGAGCGTGATGGGAGGGCGAGAAACAGCTTTGAACCGCAGACGGCTCGAGTGGCGGAACCGGGCGTCTTGGGGAAAAAAAAAAAAAAAAAAAAAAATCAACTGTACGTGGAGGAGGCATTCTGGCGGTGAATGGGGCTCAGCTGCACACAGCGTCAGCCATTAAAGCTCTGAATAGAAAGTCAGCTGCACACGGGCTGTACTGATGATTCCTGCACTTCAGCCACACTCACTAAAATAACAGGAAGAGGGTAAGAGAGAGAGAGAGAGAGAGAGAGAGAGAGAGAGGGAGAGAGAGAGAGAGAGAGAGAGGTGGGGGGAGAGACAGAAAGAAGAGGAGAAACATGGACAGGAAGAGAAAGAAGTGGCAGTAGAGAGAAGCAGGGCGAGTCCCATTCGTGCAAACACGCCCCCTCCATTTTTCCTAACCCAGATTTTACCGCAGTATTTCAGAGTTTATCCAAACTGCGAGCACGATTACGTGCACCCCAGTTCCTCCATTATCAGCTCAAGGCCATATCTTTATTACAGCGTTTCACTCACTCACATGGTTAGAAGTGAGACTCCAACTTGTCGGTGAATTATGGAGGCGGAGGCGGAGTTGACCAAGGTTACTGCAACTTTTATTCATTTTCTCATTACATTACAATACAAGACGTTGATGTTAAAAACCTTTTCGTCTTGGGATTATGATTTATCATCTCATTATCGTCTAGTAATTACACAAAATGGGTTTTCCAAGGTCACAACATGTTGCCTAGCGTATAATTTATTGCCTGTGCCGCGCTGTTTATCAAATAAAAGTGTTCAGATGATCGGTGTTGAGCTCTCAACTACAGACATTAGGGGTGTGCAAAAAAATCGATTCAAGCTCTACCAATGATGGATGGATGGATGGATGGATGGATGGATGGCTGCAGGCATGGATGGATGGATGGATGGATGGCTGCATGCATAAATGGGTGGATGGATGGATGGATGGATGGATGGCTGCATGCATGGATGGATGCATGGATGGATGGATGGATGGATAGATGGATGGATGGATGGCTGCATGCATGGATGGATGGATGGATGGATGGATGGCTGCATGGATGGATGGATGGATGGATGGATGGATAGATGGACTTTTTTCTTATTACAAGATTTTCCTTGAATTATTACGACTTTATTTCTCAAAATATTACGACTTTTCATAATCGGGGTGTCACAATTTGATTCGGCCACTAGATGGCAGGAGGATACTTTACAACAGTTTGAATTTCTCAGAGTTTACAAGGTGCAATTGAATGCTGAATAAGTTTAATGAGGTTCACATGAATGCACCATGAAGTCCCATCTGAGCCCACATGCTTTACCTTTGTTGTTTGTTTCCAAAGCTAACTCACGGGGAACTTGCTAAATGTTGCCACATGGTCATCTCCGACTTCAGGCTACCGCTAAGCTAACGTTACCCTGTGTCTTTGGATGCACGCTACGCTGTGTCTGTTGTTGTTTTTCTCCGGACGTTCACAAGTACAGGCAGGAGGTGGAGAGAGAAGAAAGTACTGGGTGGATCACTGATCCTCCTCTTGATGTCCACAGTCGAAATCAACAGTCGAAATCAAAAGCTCATTTTAAATCGGTTCTCGATTTAAAATCACAATCGTCACACCCCTTCAATGGAGTTTTTAAATGCTGGCTCTATCATTAATTCATTGTGATGTGGCCAGTGCTTCAGGAATAATAAGACGTCTGACCCATTTCTGACACTTTTTACTGCCGTCAAACTAGCAAAAGTGGATCGTACACGCCCTGAACACACCTGCACCAGGCGCTTAGATCGTTAAAATAGGGCCCTTAGTCTCAAAGTTCACAGCAATAAGCACTCAGTAACCTCCTGACCTTTACCCTCTGCCCTTCAGCTCAGCTCAGTAGGATGTGTTGCAGCAACTTTAATCTGTTGGTACTATGACTGACCCTGGGAGAGGATGCGAGAACAGGCTCGGGAGAGCATAAAATTCGAGTACGTGCTGCATACCACGTCAGGGTAACCAATGGGAATTTACGACAGCATCAAAAAGATAGGGTGCCCTATATTGCACGCTATCTATCTGCATCTTTGTGTGTGTGTGTGTGTGTGTGGTGCATGTGTCTGTGTGCATGTGTGTGTCTGTGTGTGTGTGTGTGCATGTGTTGCTGTAGTAAAAGGTGATTTGCAGGCCGGACTCCTTCCCAACTTCACAGTGCATCAATCACCGCGCGTCTCATTCCGTAAATGTCACCGGCTTTACGACGCACGCAGGTCCACAGCATCACTCACACTCAGACTACGGCCAAACCGGTGGCGAGGGCACATGAAGCTTCACGCACATGTGTGTCAGGCTGGTCATCGGAAACAACAAAAGGAGGAAGTTGTTGCACTAAGCTGCTTTACACCAGGCAGCTTTACGCAACTGTGTCAGCAGCAGCTCCTAAAAGGAGGGGACAGTCACATCTTCCCGGCTGTCGGATCAGACTTTCATTTAGCTATTTAGTTTAGATTATTTTTGATGTTGCAATCAAGTGATATGTTCTCTAAGTATGCGCATAAACAATAGTAGGGCTGCAACTTACTTGCAGCTTACTTACTTACTTGCTCTTAAAGGTCCCATGACATGGTGCTCTTTGGATGCTTTTATATAGACCTTAGTGGTCCCCTAATACTGTATCTGAAGTCTCTTTTATATAGACCTTAGTGGTCCCCTAATACTGTATGTGAAGTCTCTTTTATATAGACCTTAGTGGTCCCCTAATACTGTATCTGAAGTCTCTTTTATATAGGCCTTAGTGGTCCCCTAATACTGTATCTGAAGTCTCTTTTATATAGACCTTAGTGGTCCCCTAATACTGTATCTGAAGTCTCTTTTATATAGACCTTAGTGGTCCCCTAATACTGTATCTGAAGTCTCTTTTATATAGACCTTAGTGGTCCCCTAATACTGTATCTGAAGTCTCTTTTATATAGACCTTAGTGGTCCCCTAATACTGTATCTGAAGTCT
>CM042434.1:2221613-2223929 GCA_023631565.1 Gymnocephalus cernua | reverse complement strand
AGAATTACAAGTGAGGAAAATACAGCATAACATGAGGAAAGGGGAGGAGAAAAAAAAGCGACTCCCAAACTATGCTCAGTACAGTACAGAGTACAGTGTGGGAACAGTAAACACACACACACACACACACACACACACACACACACACACACACACACACACACACCCTATTCATGCACTATTGGAGAGATGTGAATGGGCTGCGACTGCTGCACAGGCGCCCTGAGCGGTCCGTTGCCTTGCTCAAGGGCACCTTGGCCCAGGAGGTGAACTGGCACCTCTCCAGCTACCAGTCCACCTCCGTCTTGTCCATCATGTGTAGGCGGCTTTAGGACTCCAACTGTCTTCTTTTGTCTCACCAACAGTCCAAAGCCCAATTATTGAGTTTATATTTCAGAGTTTTCGACCGATAAATGACGTAGAATGATTTTTCTGTCAAATTGACTATTAATTGATTAATCATTCCAGCCTCATTCAAAAAGAGTTATTTAAATGACTGAGAAAAGGAAAAGAATAACTTCATATTTGGAAATTTGCATTGAAGCTTGACAAATAAACTGAAACTAAAACGTCCAAATGTTATTGGACGTTCTAAGACGTTCTAAGTTCTAAGACTTATTCTTTAGGTCGTTTATGAGGCTCTGAATAAATGTAATTTTACAGCCTTTTCATTTCTAATGAGGGTGTAAATCAGGGTCCACTCTGAGGTCCGCATCCAAAGTGCTCATATCATGTTTTCTGGTTTTTCCCCTTTCCTTGATAATAATAATAATAATAATAATAATAATAATAATAATAATAATAATAATAATAATAATAATAATAATAATAATAATAATAATAATAGTAATAGTAATAGTAATAGTAATAATAATAATTTATACTCTTTATTGATCCTCAATGGGGAAATTACAATTTACACTCTGTTGTTATTACACACGAGCCTGAAACACACACACACACACACACACACACACACACACACACACACACGTCCTATTCATGCACTATTGGAGAGATGTGAATGGGCTGCGACCTGAGCGGTCCGTTGCCTTGCTCAAGGGCACCTTGGCCCAGGAGGTGAACTGGCACCTCTCCAGCTACCAGTCCAACTCCCCCCACGGACCGAGCTACTGCCACCCCCAAATGATTGTGTCATACGTCACCTTGTTAAGGCGATATTCAACAATCGCATATGTTTCCTCACGTCGTGCAGCCCTAACCTGAAGAAGAAGCGTCTTATTGATTACAGAAAGCAGAGGAAACGGGTTCTTAATCTTTATAACAGTTGCACAAACAAGCCGCACACACAAGATAATCCCAGAACCACGTTCTCTTTTGTTTTATGGTAATCTTACTAATTAAAACTCATCAGATATATATTATATAATGGGGCTTTAAACTGTTACACACACACACATCACTTTAAGAGTAAAGAATTGAAATGATCCCATTATTTTTGCCGATGCAAAGCAGGATTTTCTCATTAATAAAGTGCCGTTTATAAATTATAAACAGAAGGCCTGATTATCTGCCTTGGCCTTTTTATTTCCATTTAGTCTAATTTGGGAGCTCTCAGGCTCGGTTCCCAGTGCAGACTAGTTTTGCATCAAAAGCGAGAGGGAGGGAAGGAACAGATTATGCCAATAATAAACCGCTCATGAGGGCTTTAAAGCTGTCATCGCAGTTCAAATCACAACGATTGTGAGTTGCGCAAAATGAAAATCCACCACCGGTAGTCAGATCTACTCTCCGCGGCGCGGCGGCAAAAACACGGGTTTTTAAAATGAGCTCAAGAGCACCTTGGCCAACATGACATCATAACGTTGTGTAAACACACACGCCCGCTTTCTTCACTTGTGTGGCGTGTTATCTGTACGCATTGTGAGCTACTCGCGTGTACGTCTACTCTGTATACAGCGGACGTAAACATACACGCCCACTTTCTCAAGCCAAGTGGCGTGTTATCTGTACGCATTTTGAGCGGCGTATACAGCGGACGGGTTGAGTTTAGGAAACGTGACACGCGGGACCTGATCCCCGGTCTCCTGGGTGAAAGTCCTGTGTTGTTTGACCCATCCACCATGTAAACATATTCTGGTACAACCTTATAATACAATTATGAACCAGAAAATGAGCAGAATATGGCATCTTTAAAATAAACGCCAAAAATACACCGTCAGTTGCAGCCCTGTAGCTCGAGGTTCACATTCAGGACAGAGCTGAACACTGCGTCCTGTGTCACGCTGGTCTGCGGTCAGCACCGCGGCCTCGCTTACAGAACAGAAATATCCCTTCCTCGAGGTTTTACTACAC
>CM042434.1:2206613-2216613 GCA_023631565.1 Gymnocephalus cernua | reverse complement strand
GGCGTATCATAGGCGTCTGTGCGTTACGTGCAGAGTCTTTGGTACGTGCAAGAACAAACCGCAGAAACATCTGGCAAAATCGGTCGGACATTTCACGTCTGATCGAGTCGAGACTGCAGACTAGGTCGCTTTAACCCACATCCTTCTGTGAGTACCAAATTAATCTGTGATGATATTCACATAACTCTGAACCACACAAAGGCTGCAACCAAACTATAACAGTTCATTCATTCATATTACATCATAGCACGCTGCGGATGGAAACGGTCAGTTTAGCAGCTTACGAGAATCAAAGCGGCGATGCTTTTGAATGCCACGCTAGGCCATAACCCAGATAATGACTTCAGTATATCATGAAAATGAAAGCTTTGCCTACATTTTCAGCTTGAGTCATCCCTATTATTACACTCGGAGCAGCATCAGCCTTTTCCTGAGCGCAGCTTTCTGCCAGCTCTACAAGCTCTCCAGGACTCGGCGGCTCTGCCAAAAGAGCGAGAAGCCAGTTTCCGCCGAGTTCTCGGCCCGACTGTGAAAGAACCGAGCTGCCTTTCTGTTCTTTCTTCTACCGAAGAGAATATAGTGACCTGCAGGGCGAACACAGAAAGAAAGGAGAGAACAGGAAGTAAACAGCGAACAGAAATTGCAGGTTAACCTTGTGGAGATTGGGGGGGGGCGGTGAATGGTAACTGTAGGAATGCAAGCCTCTCGGTCCGTGGACGAGGAGAAGGGCAGCGGGGGTCAGATCTGTATCAGATATCAGATGAGCGGGGGAAATGCAGCTGCAGGATTATTTTTCAAGCTCCATACACAATTTGTTGTAGTAGGACCACTACAGCCACCTTTTACTGGGTATCGCGGTGACGGTTTCCAATTTATTAAATAACTGCTTCGTAAGAAAGCTTTTTTGTGCACACCTCTTTTGGTCGGACAGGTGCGTAGGATGTGATCCAAAATGGCAGATCAGAAGTTTAGAAAACAGATCCCGCACACTGACCATTACGCAAGCAAACTATATATCAGTCCCTCCAGAAAAACGCGGAGTTTTTTTGTGATTGTTGTGGGCAAAAATCCTTGATTATGCGGCACGTTTTCTTAAAAAATGCGATGGAATATGCAGGATATTTATGCTAATTTATGCGATGAAAATGTGGGAACTTGCAAAAACTGCGGTTTGATGAAAAAGAGAAAACAAAGTGATTCCCCCCCAACACCGTGTTCTCAGTAGGTGAAATTACATCACTTCATAACGTTCCCATGGCAACAGGGGAAAATGGCTGCTCTTGTGTGAAGGAAACGCAACATTTTTCATCTTCCTGCTGAGATATATGTGACTTTTTGCAACTAAAATGCGGGGATTATGAAATCATGCAAGCCCTGCATATTTTGCGCGGAAATCGGCAATTTATGCGGCGAAAGTGCGGCGTATTTTAAAAAATGCACCCCCCCCCGCATAAATATGCTGACTTTGGCTGATTATGCATTGAATTCTGCGATCGCATAATCACGTTTTTCTGGAGGGAGTGATTTATTTACTAGACCTTCATCAGGTAAAATTTACGTAAAATTTACCTGATGAATTGTACGGTAAATTTCTTTTGTAAATAAATTGTTGCTTGCGTAATGGTCAGTGTGCGGGATCTTTCTTCTAAAATTAAATAATTGCTGAAAGCGTTTCAACTAGTGCTGGGCGATATGGAGAAAATCAAATATCGCAATATTTTTGACCAAATACCTCGATATCGATACCGCAACGATATTGTAGTGCCCACTATCGGTGCTTTCACAAAATATTTTACATACGATTTTTCACGTGTGTGACTAAGTGGGGAAAAGGCAAATAACAGAACAGCTAGAACCGTCTGGTAAGTGAAAATGACATTTTACTGTAATGCAGCCTTTAGGAAAAGACACTTGTGTCATATCACGATATTACGATATCCAAAATGTAAGACGATATCTAGTCTCATATCACGATATCGATATAATATAGATTTATTGCCCAGCTCTAATTTCAACAAAGTTTTGTGTTGGAGGTTGTAACAGATAGAAAACAAATACTTAATTTTGACTTGTAACCGTCACTGTAAATGCATATCGTAGAGCTGGGCGATTTTTTCCCCTAAAAAAAAATCTGCGATTTTTCCATAAAAAACTCGATTAACGATTCGATTTCCCCCCCCCCCCCCCCCTTCCATTTAAAACAAAACTGCAAACTGTAAATATATTTAAAAAAAATATATATATATTGTTTTTTTATTGTAATTAAAGTGCATCAACATAAACACAATTGCAAAGGCAAACCATTTCTCTACCTGAAGAGACACTGTGCAGTGTGCAACAAAGATTGTTACACATCCAAATTATTTATACTCAATTTATACAGACAGAGATAATAAAACCTACAAAACCTACTGTATATGGGAATGTGCATTAGTGAGTCAATTTTGGGTCAAGGTTGTAGACTTCCTAAGTAACTGGTCAGGTTCAGTGATTCCCCTGACTCCTGCCGTATGTTTACTAGGGGACAGATCACAAATACCGAATATATCCAAAAAAACATTTTCTGTCATTATGGTGGGCTTGGTCACAGCTTCTAGAGTTATTTCAAGACAATGGAAAACTGCTGTATCTCCTGATCTGAAAGACTGGACTAATGCAACGGTGGAGACAGCATCTTATGAGTCTATGCTTAACAAACTGTCGGCTAATGCGGAGGATGGGATGACCTCTTGGGATCTGTTTTGGACCGACACAAGAGCTAACGACAACTCAACCTGAGAAAGCAGAGACTACATACAGGACAGCGTCTCCATCTTTCTGTAGACTGGATTTCCCCCCTTATTTTTCCCTGCAACATGTCGTATGTTTATGCCAAGGTTTACGAATTGTATGACCACCCCTGTACTCATATACTCTGCTATTAAGAATTCAATAAAAATTTAAATGACAAAAAAAAAAAAATCAAAATAATTGATTTTTTTGAAAATATGAATAGATTTGACCTACCAACTCGATTTTTAAATCCAAATAGATTTTTTTTCCCATCCCTAGCATATCGGTTCCACATATCTGTTGTATTGCATCACCTGTTTTTTATACCATCGGTTTCAACCGTTTAACGATTACTCGCCAACATCCCCAACCCTTCGCCGTGCTATTCTTACAGCTCGGCGGTCAATCTGCATCCTGACACACGGCCTAACCTCATATTCACGCTCACGGCCGACTTCACCGATCTCCTTCTATACGGAGAAAGGCAAAGCCACACGGCAGAGGGTTGTATCGGATTTCCTGTGCGAGTCGGCATTGATCTACATGCCAGCAATGCTTCTCCAGCGCCCGGGCCCCCGACCGGCCCTCCACGCAGAACACACTTAATCTATGCTGCGCGGTCGATTGTCTGGGAGCCTGAGAGAGCCCGTGTGTGTGTTCGAGAGGAACTCAATACTCAGCAGAAAGCTCTGAGCAAAAGCCTTTCTGTGGCTCACAATAAGTTCCTGTGTGCTTGTAAAGGCCATCTCTGATCCTGAGTGCACCGCGGTTACGGCCCACAGCCGAAGCCTTCGAGCCAAAAAAACAAAAAGCTCTGACCTTTACCCTTCTCATTCCGGCAGCTCTAGGTGTCCGAGAGCTGCGGCGCACGACCCTGAGCCCACTCGGCCATTCGAGCCCTGGCGGGGTCAAAAGGTCAAGGTAGTAACGACCAGATGATATGCTCAGTGTTCAGCATGTCGAGGGGATGAATCCACGAGATGAGCTGTAGCTGCTCAGCGATCGCTCCCACTTCTCAAGCAACGTAATAACGCTGTAGCATAAATCAGTCCCTCCAGCAAAACGCAGTTTTTTGTGATTGTTGCGGGCAAAAATCCTTGATTATGCGGCACGTTTTCTTAAAAAATGCGATGGAATATGCGGGATATTTATGCAATTTTATGCAATGAAATTGCAAAACTTGCAGGAACTTGCAAAAACTGCGGTTTGATGAAAAAGAGAAAAAAAGTGATTCCCCCCCCAACACCGTGTTCTCACTAGGCGAAATTAGGTCACTTCATAACGTTCCCATGGCAACAGGGGAAAACGGCTGCTCTTGTGTGAAGTAAACACAACATTTTTCAACTTTCTGCTGAGATATATGTGACTTTTTTGCAACGAAAATGCGGGGATTATGAAATCATGCAAGCCCCGTGTATTTTGCGCAGAAATCGGAAATCTATGCGGCGAAAGTGCGGCGTATTTGAAAAAATGCGGCCCCCCCCGCATAAATATGCGGACTTTGGCTGATTATGCATTGAATTCTGTGATCGCATAATCACGTTTTTCTGGAGGGACTGACTAAGAGCTTTTAGGGACCAACAACCAGGCCTGATCCAGAGGTCTGTTGACCAACATGTAGTCTCGCAATGCCAGACCCTCCTCCACAGCGCTGCGGAGGAGGGTCTGGCTAGTCCACACAGCGTTCTTGGATTGGAGAAAACCATGCTCTGGTTTATCGGCATTTCTTTAAACCAATCACGATCGTCTTGGGCGGTGCTAAGCTCCGGACGGAGCCACGGTGCCTCTGCTAAATAGCCTCAGGAAGGAACTTGTTTTGGTGGAACATGTGTTTACGTTCAGAAGTAGTTTTAGTCGTGCAACAGAAACCTCCGATTGGACAGATAGTCTAGCTAGCTGTCTGGATTTACCCTGCAGAGATCTGAGGAGCAGTTAACCAGAGTCCTCACAAATCAGCCGGAGGTTAGAACGCCAACACAGAGACACAGGAAGGGGGACGGACATCCGGACAAAAATGAGGGACATCCGGCAAAATTTCTGGCGGCAACGGAGCAATCCCGGAAATTAAACGTCGTCGATCTAGACTACGTAGCCATGTCTCGGACTCGGCCGTTGGACTCGTTGGTATTTGGACTCAGACTTGGCTCGGACTCGGCCGTTGGACTCGTTGGTATTTGGACTCAGACTTGGCTCGGACTCGGCCGTTGGACTTGCCAAATATTCCAGCTGGTCTCGACAGAGTCCAGCGCTATATGCTTTTGTCCTAAAAGTAACTTCCTCCTTTAAAAGCAGCCCAGGGACTAACTCTGGTGTACGGTGCATCAAATGGCAACATTTATGTAAAAAATGGTACATGGTCCCTAACAAATAAAATGAATACAACAACAACAACAAAAAAACATTGATGAAGCGCGCTCGTTCAGAAAACAGGTATTAGTTTAGTTCAAACTCCATCTAGAACGGGCGTTGTGATTGGTCGCCTGGTATACACCTGGCTGCATCACATACCTCAATCCTCAGGTATCAATCAGTTTCACTTAGACACTGACACACTGTCAGCGAGCTCTTTGTACTCTGGATTCTTCAGGACAAGTCAGAAGTTCAAGAATGGAAACATTTGGGGATGGGGCAGTGGATATGACACATGCCTTTGGTGGGGGAGATCAGGGTTCAATTCCCACTGCGATACATCAACCAGTGTGTCCCTGAGCGAGACACTCAACCCCTAGTTGCTCCAGAGGCGTGTAACCTCTGACATATATAGCATTTGTAAGTCACTTTGGATAAAAGCATCAGCTAAATTACATGTAATGTAACATGTAATAATTTCCATGTAAATAAAGTAACTAATGTGGCCTAATTTGATCATATAGTGTTTCTCTGCACTTGCTTTTTGATTATCACAAATAATAAAGAAAAAGTATCTTCTTAAAGTAGAAGATATGCTGTCTCTCCCACATCACATACTGTACATAATGAACAGGTAAGCGAGTGGTCTTGAAGAGTATTCTTTTATTCCTGTCTCGGTATCCACCGTCTCTTATTTGGACTCGGTCTCGACTAGTCCTTGTCTTGGACTCGACAAAAGGTGGACTTGACTTACAGTGTGTCATTTTGGCTCTGTACCCGTTTCTCAACGCCTTCTTTCTAATGTCGACTGTCCATTTAGCATTTTGTAATTCTTGTTTGTTGGCTGCAAGTGTGAACCCGCCATCTGTCTCTCTTTACTCTGTCTTCTAAATGTCGCCGCTCGTTTGAAATGAATAATTATCGGTCTCTTTGTCTGTGTTTTCAGCGCCAGCGTGGACGTACGGTGGCACATTAACGTCGATCCCCTCCCACTCGAAGCTGCCATTTATATTTTGTGGATGGCGCTTTTGTTTCCACTGTGTCATTAATCACAAAAAGCGCTGCGTGACAGCACCGAGGCTCACTGAGTGCTCTGCTTTTTGCAGAAAATAGTTAAATGACAGCAGGCATGGTGTGGAGAAAAATCACACTGTTGTCGTAACAGCAACAATCCTAAACTAGTTTGTGACAAATACAGGCCAATTGTAAAGAGATAATGTTTAAATATCACACTTTCTGCGCGTTCTTTGTGTGATTTATAGCTATAAAAGTGTGTTTCGGTTTATAAGGCCGGCTCCACACTGGCTGCGTGGCGTGTCCGTTTTTATTTCAGCTCCCATGTTAACAGGTTAGAGCGTGCACGCACGTCTCAGGCGCTGCTTGAGCCACGCAAAAAACGCGTGCATGCTAGAAATAAGTTTTCACGCGACACGCGAGCGTGTTGGAAGAGTTTCCAGACAAAATATAATAGGAAAAGATGTCATTTTGACACAAATACATTTAATAAATGACATGGTGATGTTTGAAAGTCTCGAGGTTTTGACATAAATGCAGATATATAAATGTAATTTAAACAAATACTGCACATACTTGCACTTACTACTTGTTGTCTGGAGTTTGTACCTTCACAGTTGAAAGCACTTAATTGTAAGTCGCTTTGGATAAAAGCGTCAGCTAAATGACATGTAATGTAAATAAATAATTATCGATTTCAAATATGTCACCTGTCAATACAGAACCAAATATTCTGGACGTTGTCTTTGCTGTAATCAGTTTAGAATATATTTATGTTTAACATGAAGTATTCTACTGCTGGAGGTCATTTTATCAACGGGAAACATCCATGTGTACAGACAAGGCTCAGCAGCATCCACGCAGCCGCCACGCAGCTGACACGCCACGCTCACGCCACGCTCACGCCACGCAGCCAGTGTGAAGCCGGCCTTAACCACGAAAGCCCCATTTACCACGTTTCCATCCAAATGTAGCGTACATTTTTTAACCGAATTTTCATAAAAAGGAAAATGAGAGTTAATGTGCGATTCCATCCACTACTGGGTCTGTCCGAGGTTTCTGCCTAAAGGACGTTTTTCCTCGCCACTCGAGGTTTCTGCCTCTTTAAAAGGAAGTTTTTCCTCGCGAGTGTTGCACCAAATGCTTGCTTGTGGGTCTTTGTAAATTATAGAGTGTGGTCTAGACCTACTCTATCTGTTAAGTGGCTTGAGATAACTCTTCTTATGATTTGATAACATAAATAAAATTGAATTAAAATACTGTTATGTGAGAGTTGGGAGTTAGGAGCTGGTTGATGGAGCGAAATCTCTATTAATCTAAAGCTGTGGTTCTCAAATGGGGGTACGTGTACCCCAAGGGGTACTTTGGAGGACTGCAGGGGGTACGTGAGCATTTTTTGTCGCTATTTTTGAAGTTTTTGTTGCTTTTTGTCACTATTTTCAACCTGTTCTTGCCTTCCTTCGTTCCTTCCTTCCTTCCTTTTTTCTACTTTTTTCTCCAAGTTTGTTGAAGTTTTTGTCGCTTTTTGTCACTATTTTCAACCTGTTCTTGCCTGCCTTCCTTCCTTCCTTCCTTCCTTCCTTATTTCCTTTTTTCTCCAAGTTCGTTGAAGTTTTTGTCGCTTTTAAAAAAAAATCCACCTTTTTCAAGGTTTTTGTCACTTTTTTCTAAGTTTGTCTTCATTCTTTCTACTGTGTTTTTTTACAAGTCTGTCGCTTTTTACGAAGTTTTTGTCGCTGTTTTCTGAGTTTCTGATACTATTTTCCAGCTATTCTTGCCTTATACTTATATACTTTTTCCAAGTTTTTACGTTTTTTTTTAAAGTTTTTGTTGTCTTTTTTCATCAGCATGTAAACAGTTTTCCAGTGACATGGCTGTTGTTTTGTCAGGGGGTACTGGGCTTAAATACACAATTCATATGGGGTACATTATTGAAAAGTTTGAGAACCACTGATCATAGAAATATAACCACCAGATCAGAATCAAACAGAAATGTGACCATTAAATCAATCTTCTAATACCAATCCTATAAAAAACATTATAGGTTTTTCTTAAACTATCATGTGGCATATTTCCTACATATGAATTCATGTAATTATAAATCCTACTATAAAATGTCCGGGTTAGGGTTTAATTGACATGCTGAAGCAGAGTTTGTGCACGTCTTAAATAAGTTGTACTTCTGAGATATCATCTTACACGGGTCTCTTCCTCGGTGTGTAGTTTGTGGTTATTCCTGACCAGTAGCACACGTAACGTGCACTTGTCACTTAATCCTCATCGCTGGCTAAATCCAGCGCTAAAGCTAAGATTAGCCCACATACACACCAAGGGGTCTCACACACACACACACACACACACACTTATAAACTAAGAGATCACATACGCCTTGAATAAACAGGGTGACACCGACTTACACACACGTGATTACACACAAACACAAGCACTTTCAGCTCTCTGCGAGGAATGTAGTAAACAAAATCAGGCTTTATTCACTCTGTGTTTCGGCCACAAAATACTGCTGATTTTTTTACAATCACATTGTCGAGGGGGTTTAGTGTCCGGTACATGAATTTACACGGCGAATACACAGTATAAAAATAAATAAAACTTGTGTGCAAATTAATTAATGTAATGCCGAACTAATGTAATGCGGAACTACTGTTAGATACGCAGGTTCTGGGGACACCTAATCTGTCGCCCTGCCTTAGCTCTGAAGCTAGCCGAGCAGAGCTCCGCCTACATGCAGTTTTTCGTCAGGTCGCCGGTCCAGTGAGCGAGTCAGAGATGGCAGCACTGAAGGACGAGTATGGCGAGTGGCGGCGACGCACGAGAGTTCCCGGCCGGCCTCTTAAGATCGCTGCAGCCTGGAGCCTCCCTCGTCACGCCCTCTCGTCTCACGCCCTCCCGGCCTGGTGCCGCCCCCGCCTCGAAAACTTCGGTCTTCGGGTCAGTTCCAGTAGTACAGGCGAGAGAGTGGTGGACTGAGACGAGGACTGTGTGTCGCCGTTGTTCAGCAGTTGTCGGGTATGTGAGTGGAAATACATCTGACATACTAACGCATAGCCGACGTCATCACCCAGATGTGCCAATCACTGGACAAGACAAAAAAAAACTGTTCAACTTCTCCCTACAGGGCTTAACCAGCCTTTAGATACACAAATAAATAGGGCCAAAAATAATCACTGAATCAATCAGAATTTACATGTCATCTTCAACGCGAACGTTGTTACAACATAACATCCCGTCCGCATATTTTTTGTTGTTGTTATTATTCAATAGAATTTGCATTTCCATAAAATAAGCGATGCTGTATTTTCAGACAGATGGAGCAGGGACCCCCTACTACATATATTGTATAAAATAAAGTTGCATACTAAACTGGGCCTACAACATGTAAAAGCCTTTCTACATACCTTTTTTTTTGTATAGAAAACTAAGCTATTAAAAGAATAATTGTTGGCATGATTTAATTAATGATCTTTTAATGTTAAACATACACATGGCACACTGAAATATTAGGACTACCTTAGTGCCTACCTTACCTATAGGTCAGTAAGCCTATCATTAGTGGGGATGTATATTTGCTAATAATATGTTGGATTCATGTTTGGATAAGTTTTGAAAAAAAACTAAATTAACAATAACTTGGAGGCCCCCCTGCAGTGACTCTGAGGACCCCCTGGGGGTCCCGGACCCCCTGTTGAACTAGATGATACAGCCTGAGACATGCACAATAAAAAAAATTGCCTTTAATCTCAGCTTGATTACCATTATTTCATCATTGATCACGGTATTTATTAACCTGACTCCACCAGATTGATCGCTTCTCATTTGCTCTTCATATCCATCTGGGAACTTTCCG
>CM042434.1:2199113-2201613 GCA_023631565.1 Gymnocephalus cernua | reverse complement strand
TAGGGTGAAAACTAGAATAGACGCTTTTCACTTATTTTATTCATTGTTTGTGTTTAACGTGTTTTTTTTCTTCTTCTTCTGAAAGGTCATAATGGGCTCTTTAGAGACAGGAAGTCCCGTGTAGCAGCGATAAACACCGATCACTAGTGATCGACCGATTCATCGGCCGGCAGATATATCGGGCCGATATTTGCGTTTTTTACGTGTATTAGCATCGGCCGATACGCGGCTGCTGCGTTCGCCGATTTTCCCGCCATTATTTACACAGTCAGGCATCCGCAAAGGCTGTGTGTGTGTGTGTGTGTGTGTATGTGTGTGTGTGTGTGTGTGTGTGTGTGTGTGTTTGTGCGTGTGTGTGTGTGCGTGTGTGATGCGTGTGCGACACGCATCACAGCGGTAATATGAGAGTGCTGCTTTTTAAACCTTTGAGAGATGTTTTCTATGTGGTTGAATATTTCTACCTTTTAATGTTGATGCCGTTTAGAACAGAAACTTGAACCATTTGTTGCTTAATGTGCATCTGACATCACCTTATTTTCCTCTGCTGATTTCTGTTCTGTGGTTGACAAATCTCGCAGCTTCTTTTACATTTTTGTACATGCTCATTTTATTTAATGTAGAAAATTGGAGGGAGCAAAAGCAGTATCGGCTCCAAATATCGGCTCAATAAAATCGGCAGCCCGTATGAGACATCAGCTAAGGCTGATGTAAAAAAATCGGTATCAGCATCGGCACTAAAAAAATCGGTATCGGTCGATCACTACTGATCACACTCCTGCCAGCCTGCCTCCCACACAATGCTTCATATTGATTAGTAGAACGCATGACTGTTTAGGGTGAATTTCATTTGAGAGACTTCGGCGTAATCCATGCTTCTGCGTTAAATCTACGGCGTGGCTACGTACGTAGGGATGTGGAGACACAAACCTACGCCGGACGCCACGCCGTAGTCTGACGTGCCAAAAATGTAGCTACACGTCGCGGCGACGCACGTCGCTCGACGGTGGCTTGGTGCGACACTTTAGGCTACACGTTTTTCCACTGCTAGTACCAGCTCTACTCGGCTCGACCGCGGTTTCCCGTCTCGCCGTCACTCTCTCACTTCTCCCTCGCTCTACCACACACTCCCCACACACACACACACACACACACACGCCGGCTCGACACACACACACCAGCGCACACGTATAAACTTCAGGCCACTTACGTAGGCTACGGCGAAGGCTCTGCGTGGAGAACCACAAATCACGCTTTACACATAAATATACACAGACACATATTCATGAGATTGTGAGCGCTGGTAACGCAGTAACTCTCTGTGCTTTCTGCCCTTAAGTCTGATTTGTGATCATATAACGGAGCTGTACAGATATATAGCAGGTCACATACACACACAGAATAGGCACGCACATATTTTTTGACAGACTTGCACCTATTTAATTATTTATTTCAAATTCTGTGGCTGTGCTGTAGCTTACAACCAGGTTTAAATCATTGATGGTGGCTGCAGAGGAGACCCAGTGTGTGGTGCAGAGGAGGGGGAGGTTTTTGACGGATGGCCGGCGCATGCATAGCACGGCAGGGACATGCAGGATTTCACCCATCGGGAACCCATGCCAGGCCAGGATTTTTCATTTTTAAATACCAATAACACTAAATATACACTGTGTTTTTCACCCGTATTCATTCTGCAGCGCGGTACCGCCGTGAGTCCATGAACAAAGCCACCGTCCGTGGTTAGTTCACAGTAAGTCTCGCTTTGCCAGACCGTCCTCCAAGGCGCTGCGGAGGAAGGTCTGGCTAGTCCACACTGCATTCTGGGATGGGAGAAAACGTGCTCTGGTTTATTGGCAAAGTAAAGTTAGGTTTAGACTCATTTTAACAAGAAAGAGAGGGGTCAGCGCGAGACAGCACCACAGTGAACTGCACGCTGCAGACGTGTGTGTGTGTGTCTCAGAGAGAGAGAGAGAGAGAGAGAGAGAGAGAGAGAGAGAGAGAGAGAGAGAGAGAGAGAGACTCATTTCCTGGTTCTCCTTCTCCATAAACAACATGAAATCAAGGAGACGGTTATCTTCTCCTGCTGCAGATTTTCCACCGTGGTCAGAAAGAACAGAGGAGACACTTTGATAATCACCATCACTCTCTCACTCGCTCTACCACACACACACACACAACTTTATGCCACTCCTACTCGTGTCCTTGTACTGTACAAAGTCTCTGCTCACATTTCTTCTGTTTCCTCAGTCTGTCGGGAGCTTAAATGAAGCCGTCGTCACTCTGCTGCTACACAACCGGCAGCGTTTGTTCTTACAGAGAAGTTACAGCATACGGAGCATCGGCGCGGAGGGGCCTTAACGGGCCTCGTTTAGCCGCCGTATTATGGCTGCGTTGGCATATTGTCTGACAGATGGGCGACACGCGCTCTGTGTCCCAGCCCCGTCGTAAGTGCAACTTTCTGGGGCTCGGTGACAGAGGAACAGAGAACGAGTGGCTGCGGCGA
>CM042434.1:2172262-2198913 GCA_023631565.1 Gymnocephalus cernua | reverse complement strand
TCCTCGGTTCCTCAGTCGTCACTCTGCTGCTACACAACTGGCAGCGTTTGTTCTTACAGAGAAGTTACAGCATACGGAGCATCGGTGGCGGCAGCACCAGAACAGAGAACCAACGTACCACTGTGTGACTTCCTGGCCTTCTCTGCCCTGCCGTCTGAAGCGCTGCATGTGTTCTGCGTGGGTGTGGTGGGGACATATGCAGCGTTCTTCTCCTACGTTTGTGTAAATGGCCTAACTCACTCATTCACAAAATGCCTGCACAACTGTATTTGTTAGATTATTTAGAGGTCTAACAATTTAAAGTTCAAAGTATTCTGTATGCTACATGAGACTTTTTTCCTTCTTCGTGCACCTTGGAAGCGAACCTACGCCGGACCGTACGCCGTAGCCTGACCGTGCACCTCTCCAAAAATTTAACTACAAGCCTCTCGGCGTGCCGGTCTTACAGGGAGGTGTGTTCAGGTGAATTCTGGGCGCGCTGGTCTTACAGGGAGGTGTGTTCAGGTGCATTCTGGGCGCGCTGGTCTTACAGGGAGGTGTGTTCAGGTGCATTCTGGGCGCGCTGGTCTTACAGGGAGGTGTGTTCAGGTGCATTCTGGGCGTGCCGGTCTTACAGGGAGGTGTGTTCAGGTGCATTCTGGGCGCGCCGGTCTTACAGGGAGGTGTGTTCAGGTGCATTCTGGGCGTGCCGGTCTTACAGGGAGGTGTGTTCAGGTGCATTCTGGGCGCGCTGGTCTTACAGGGAGGTGTGTTCAGGTGCATTCTGGGCGCGCTGGTCTTACAGGGAGGTGTGTTCAGGTGCATTCTGGGCGCGCTGGTCTTACAGGGAGGTGTGTTCAGGTGCATTCTGGGCGCGCTGGTCTTACAGGGAGGTGTGTTCAGGTGCATTCTGGGCGTGCCGGTCTTACAGGGAGGTGTGTTCAGGTGCATTCTGGGCGCGCCGGTCTTACAGGGAGGTGTGTTCAGGTGCATTCTGGGCGTGCCGGTCTTACAGGGAGGTGTGTTCAGGTGCATTCTGGGCGCGCTGGTCTTACAGGGAGGTGTGTTCAGGTGCATTCTGGGCGCGCTGGTCTTACAGGGAGGTGTGTTCAGGTGCATTCTGGGCGTGCTGGTCTTACAGGGAGGTGTGTTCAGGTGCATTCTGGGCGTGCCGGTCTTACAGGGAGGTGTGTTCAGGTGCATTCTGGGCGCGCTGGTCTTACAGGGAGGTGTGTTCAGGTGCATTCTGGGCGCGCTGGTCTTACAGGGAGGTGTGTTCAGGTGCATTCTGGGCGCGCTGGTCTTACAGGGAGGTGTGTTCAGGTGCATTCTGGGCGCGCTGGTCTTACAGGGAGGTGTGTTCAGGTGCATTCTGGGCGCGCTGGTCTTACAGGGAGGTGTGTTCAGGTGCATTCTGGGCGCGCTGGTCTTACAGGGAGGTGTGTTCAGGTGCATTCTGGGCGTGCTGGTCTTACAGGGAGGTGTGTTCAGGTGCATTCTGGGCGCGCTGGTCTTACAGGGAGGTGTGTTCAGGTGCATTCTGGGCGTGCTGGTCTTACAGGGAGGTGTGTTCAGGTGCATTCTGGGCGTGCTGGTCTTACAGGGAGGTGTGTTCAGGTGCATTCTGGGCGTGCCGGTCTTACAGGGAGGTGTGTTCAGGTGCATTCTGGGCGCGCTGGTCTTACAGGGAGGTGTGTTCAGGTGCATTCTGGGCGTGCTGGTCTTACAGGGAGGTGTGTTCAGGTGCATTCTGGGCGTGCTGGTCTTACAGGGAGGTGTGTTCAGGTGCATTCTGGGCGTGCTGGTCTTACAGGAAGGTGTGTTCAGGTGCATTCTGGGCGTATTGCTATCTTGAGGCAGCGGGAAGTGATGGCACCATTGACCAACAAAAACCTGGTCTAAAGTCAATAACGCAGCATTTCATTGTTATTTTAACAGCACATTAGTAAAATGCTCCGAGGCTCGTGCACAGCACGTGCACACTATGCTTGTTACACACACAGGGACGCACAGCAGCACACACACATGCAGAAGATTACTAATAAACATATTAGGGTGTAAATCCTCCATCATAACAGCAATGCTCCAAGGTCCAAACGCGCCTGGCTTTTAAAGGGAATGGGAGACGACTCTCTGATTGGTTGATTGCATGTTACGCCCAAAACACACCTCTGATTAATGAAGACACTAAGAACAACCCTTTAGAACCAGGCGCCCGGCGCACGGACACTTTTTACCGCCGTCAAACTAGCAGAAGTGGATTTGGACATGCCCTAAACACACCTGCACCAGGCGCTTCACGCCGTGACCTTACATCGTTAAAATAGGGCCCTTGGTGTGATGATGCACTTTAAATAAACAACTGGACCCGACTTATGCATCAGGTTCTTTAGCTACAAAATGAAAAACAGGGTTAGCTTGCTTTTTTTGGTGTTTAGTGCCGTAAAAAACAACAGATGAAATCACTGCAGAGACTCAACATCTGCAAACCATCTTCGGCACAGTAGGGGTTCTCGTAGCTCCAACCTTTCTTCTTCTCTCCTCCCGTCACTGAACAAAGAGGTCTGACCGTCACGGGGAGCACATGCTCAGCATTAAGCCCAACCATCCCTCTCTAGGGCAAGCACTTTCACCTTTCATTAGGTCGCTCAGCGTTAGCGTAATAAGTAACTTCTGACGCTCCGTGTGGGTCGACAGACTGAACGATGTCCTCTAGAAATCTGCGGCTATAAAACTCCTCAGAGCTGCTTCTCAAGGTTGGAAAGGGAAACGTCTTTTCCCTGCGTGTTGCATGCTGGGTGTTGTTTTTTCCAGGAGGCCCCAGCTGTAACCCAGGTGACACTGTGTGCTTTGGCATGCAGCATGGAAATCGGTTTAGATTGAAAAAGGCCACAAATGAACGACAGTGGGACAAAGAAAATAAACCGGGGAAACTGGAGAAAGAAGTAAAAACTAAAATAGCACTAAAATTTCAGCGACTTTTTGCAACTTTAACCTCGACTTAGACAAACCAAAAACCCACAGACACTAACAAAGAAAGATATTTGTCCATACAAGCCAAGTCAACTAACACACACACACACACACACACACACACACACACACACACACACACACACACACACACCTTTGTGCTGCTGCACGTGTTAAGTTATGCAGCCGACTTCACGGAGCATCATCGTCTTTTAAAAGGTTTTTCTGCAGCCGCATCTCATCACCTTTATTTAGGGATGCATCGAATCCAGATTTTTGGGGTTCGGCCGATGGTGATGGTTAAAGCGTAACTCTCGCCCACATGCATCCTAGGGTGTTTTTGTGAATGTACGCGAGTCAAACCTTGTTGTGTCCCTTTGTGGTAGTTTTGCGTCTCTTTTTCACATTGCTGTAGACCACCATTATTACCAAGCCAAAACTTAAAGGTCCCATGGCATGAAAATTTCACTTTATGAGGTTTTTTAACATTAATATGAGTTCCCCCAGCCTGCCTATGGTCCCCAGTTGGCTTGAAATGGTGATAGGTGTAAACCGAGCCCTGGGTATCCTGCTCTGCCTTTGAGAAAAAGTAAGATCAGATGGGCCAATCAGGAATCTCCTCCTTATGAGGTCATAAGGAGGAAGGTTACCTCCTCTTTCTCTGCTTTGCCCGCCCAGAGAATTTGGCCAACCCATGAGAGAGAGACATCATGGATTTCAAACAAGCAAAGTGGCGGTTGGTCAAGGCCACACCCCCACCCTCCACCTTACAGTATTAGGGGACCACTAAGGTCTATATAAAAGAGACTTCAGATACAGTATTAGGGGACCACTAAGGTCTATATAAAAGAGACTTCAGATACAGTATTAGGGGACCACTAAGGTCTATATAAAAGAGACTTCAGATACAGTATTAGGGGACCACTAAGGCCTATATAAAAGAGACTTCAGATACAGTATTAGGGGACCACTAAGGTCTATATAAAAGCATCCAAAGAGCACCATGTCATGGGACCTTTAAAGGCAAAGAAGTCCCAACTACAGTCATTAGAAATCTGAGAAAAGTCTTTTAGTGACTTTAGTGACTTTCATTAGATCTGAGGGTGCTGCACCTAAACCGTATAGTGGCGGAAGAAGCCCTGTATTGTCTCTAGACGTGTTTTATTCAACTTTGGTTTTTGTTAAAGCGTAACTCTCACCAAAATGCATCCTAGGGTCTTTTTGCGAATGTATGCATATTTAGGACGGAAGCGCCACTTTTAAGATTGACCGTATTCTTGTTTTTGGGTCAAATGGTCTTTTGAATGGGAGAGCTAGGGGCACTTTTATGCTAGCCTCAAAATATCAATTTTTAACCACTAAGAAGACTCGACACAACATGAGACTTTGCTCCGAGTATCTCTAGGAGCTCTACGAGGCCCTTGATCAAGTTATGTTTTTTTTTTTTAATCATTACTTTATTACGGTAGCCATATTGGTTGGGGGAGAAAGCTCCGCCTCTCCAGCTTCTCCCGTAGTTGCACGTCCTGCTCTGAGTGAGAGGTAAACCGCGCTACATCGCGTCTCCGCCGCAGACCGTGGCGATCAAAGCGACGTATTAATTAGGCGATCGAGACCAGAAAGTCTCCTCTATGTGGTTCCAGGACTTTGATTATGTTGCTGCCTTCATCTGTTACCCTCACTATCCAGCTGACGGAGATATGGGTCGAGGTTTTTTGGTTACGTTTCTTCATTCAGATCCATTTGCGATCCGTTCCATTCTGAATACTCCCATCCTACCACACTACCACACTCCCATCAGAGCACCGAGGTCGTCCAATCGGACGCTCCTCGATGTGCCCAGATCAAGGTTAAAAAACAAAAAGGTGACAGAGCCTTTGCAGCGGCTGCTCCAAACCTCTGGAATAGTTCACCTGTTCATATAAGAACAGCTCAGACCACTGAAACATTCAAGTCCTGGCTTAAGACCCATTATTATTATTATTATTATTATTATTATTATTATTATTATTATTATTATTATTATTATTATTATTATTATTATTCAGTGGCTTTCAATTCAAGTTGAGTTGTGATACCTTGACATTTCTATACTGTTGGTTATTTTGTATTGTATATTGTTTGTTTGTGTATATTATCTGGTTGATTTTCTATTTTTATTGTTGGAACTTGTTAGGCACTTTGGTCAACTACAGATTACAGATTAAAAACTACAGATTTCTGTAGTTCAAACAACTCTGAAGTGTAGTTGAGAACGTCAGTTATAAACGGCCCACGTATTAAGACATTGTCGGGTTTAAAATCGGGCTCGTAATTACAGTTAATGTGCCGTGCCAGGCCGGGCCGGGCTCGGACACAACGTGCACAGACTTCGGTAGGGTCGGGCTTGATTTTTTAGGCCCGATCTTAGTTCTACCAGCCAATCGGTGCATCTCTAATTCCAAACAATTCTTTTTTTTTAGGTTATTTTTTGCGGCATTTTAGGCCTTTATTTCCACAGGACAGATGAAGACATGAAAGGGGAGAGAGAGAGAGAGAGAGAGAGAGAGAGAGAGAGAGAGAGAGAGAGAGAGAGGGGGGGGGGGGGGGGATGACATGCAGCAAAGGGCCGCATGTCGGAGTCGAACCTCCACATATGTGCGCCCGCTCTACCGACTGAGCTAACCCGGCCACTCTAATTCCAAACTAAAGCCACAACAACCAAAAATGTAAACGATGTGAGAGCGTACGTCAGCAGGTAGCTATTGTGTGACTTGTTCTTCTGAGTGGCTCAACAAGAAGCCGTTTTTACTTACTTACAGCTGCACACAGAGAGAACTGCTGGGGGTGTTTTCCTCAGCTTGACGAGGGTGGATAAATATTTTAGTGGGCGAGTGTGAGATCTCGCTGCTATATCATCTATGTGTAATTGTGCGTGCAGGAAGCAGACTCTCAGCAGATTTTCTTCTCCAAACCCCCGACAGAGAGACCAAGATCATCCAACACAAGCTGCTGGCACACAATTATACACATGGAGCAGGCGGAGAAAGGCCCCGGAGACAACTCCCCCACGAGTGTCCTCCCTGGAGGCCTCAGACCCCATTCAGTCACGGCCACATGACTGTGACTGTTGACGAGTTATAACTTAAGAAATGTGCATGTCTTAATTGGCATACTGTTCAGTACTAGACACTATGGGCCAGATGTACTAACGCTTTTGCGCCCACTTCAGGCGTATTTGTGTCGCAACGTGCGCGTAAAATCATGGCGAGGTACAAACAGGCCGCAATGATGTAAAAGCGCAAACTGCATGTCGTGGGAGCTGAAAAGGGCAAATTGCGTTTTTCGTGTCATGCATATTTATTCATGGGAGGGTCGCGGGGAAAGTGGGAGTTTACCGTAAAGAGATGGGAGGGGAAGCGTAAAGAGCGCTTAATTACGTATTCCGCGGTATGTACAAAAACCGCCAGTGATAGCGCGCCTCTATTTTGCGGTGAAAATTCTCCGCCTCTTAAAAGCAGGTGTAAACCTGGAAGCGGGTTTCCTCACATACGCCTCCTGGTGAAATGACAGCAGTAATCCGAGCAAGACGAAGACATCGGCCAAGGAGACGAGCTGAAAGGAGTTTTGCCACAAGGATCACAGATTAAGCAGCCATGCAAGATTACAGTTACTGGAAGAAATCAAAGATGACATCGAATCTCCGACTCAGAGTTCACATTCCAGCAGTTGTTAAACTCCCCGCTACATTACAAATATTGGCATCAGGATAATTTCAAACAGTCATAGCATCAGCAGTGGGAATATCGCAGTCTGCACTCAGCCGTATCATAGCACCAGTACTTACAGTTTACGCTATAGTGGGCGGAGAAAGGCGCTAATTACGGATGACCTGCAGGTTTTTGTAAATATGGCGTAAACTACGGTATCATTGCGTTCGCTATCTGCGGGTGAGCCATGGCGCTGATAACGCTACGTTCGCAAATGTACGTACATCTGGCCCTATGTGTCTGGCAACATTATGGAAAGGATCCCTTCAGAAACAGACCTTTGAATTAGGGTTGAGCCGATGGACGATACCATCGTCCATCGTGATGGCTGGCCGACATCACGATGGAGAGCCACCATCGTGATGCCACCCCCCCACCACCACCCTGTCAGACCTATTCGCAGGACGGGAAATTAACAACTGTCCTTCTCCATAAACAACAGGTTTCCCACCGTGGTCAGAAAGAACAGGGGAGACACTTTGTTTCGCTACTCGCTCCAAAGCTAATCGCAGTCGCTCTCTCACTTCTCCGTCGCTTTATCACCCACTACACACACACACACACACACACACGCCGGCTGGACGCACACACCAGCGTATACAAGTATAACCATCAGGCCACTTGTGGATGCTACGGCGAAAGCTCTGCGAGGAGTAACAAGCGTCAACGTGGACAGCTTCACACTTTCCTTTCTCCCCTCACAAGTTTGTGGACACGACTGTGTGTGTGTGTGTGTGTGTGTGTGTGTGTGTGTGTGTGTGTGTGTGTGTGTGTGTGTGTGTGTGTGTGTGTGTGTGTGTGTGTGTGTGTGTGTGTGTGTGTGTGCATCAATAAGTAAGTCTGGTGTCCTGTGGGTACGGGACGATGCTACGTAGGATTCATGAATGTACTTAGTAACTGTAGGCTAATTAATGGGGGCAGTATTTTGTGTGAGGTATATTGCGCATCTGTTCATGTGCGCTGCAAGAGTTATGTTTTTTTTTTATTTCATTATTCAGTGCAAACATAACGGAGAATGTAGTTTAATCTCAGTAATGATGGTATATTAGGTTATTACTGTTGCTCTGTTAAAGGCAAAAGTTCCACTGTTACGCAGAGCTACGGAGCACCGTAGTTAGTGAAAGTAGGTCAAATTGTAATTTATTGCCCATAGCAGGCTGCACCCCCCACCCGGCCGACGACGATATCATCGTCCATCACGATGTTTTACTGTTAACATCGTCAACTGCCAATTTAGGAGACATCGCCCAACCCTACTTTGAAACCTCTGAGACCTTTCTGTTTAACCAGAAACAGCTCTGAAGTCGCCAGACTCCATTTAAAAAAATCAATACTTTTAGCGTGTATAAACCCAATGTATTTTCACATGTAAAATCGGTAAACTGTGTGTTTATTTCAACCAAAACTAGAGTTGTGATGGTTACAAAAGTGGAAAGACGACCCAAAACGTCTTTTCGTAGTTTTATTTTGTTTCTGTCGACTTTGAATGAAGTGTGTTTAACGATGCTAAAATTACTGATTATTTACATGGAGTCTGGTGGGTGTAGAGAACGCATTTTCGCAGATGTTTTTACGTTTAAAAAAAAAAAAAAGGATCTTACTCTTCAACAGAAAGGTCGTCCTCCTTAGAAATCCTTTCCATAACGTTGTCAGACACTTAGACTATTAATCTGAGTCTGTCAGCGGCAAAACGAGCAGTTCAGTGAAGGTAAATACAAGCTGCTGATTGTTGTTCCCATCAGTCACTTAGACACAAAGACATAGGAGAATAGGGTCCAGGGTGAAAGAAATGGTAACAACCCTTTAAGACGGCCTAATTAAAAAAGAGTTATTAGGACGGAGCTAAAGAGAGAGAGGACATCCCTGCCAAGCAGAAATCTCAACCACTAATAAGGGACAATCAGCACAGAGAATCCCACCACTTGGCACACGCCGTTATTCAAATTGCCCCCCAGTGTAACATGTTTTTTCTAGGAGAAGATCCTATGCAGTGAACACAGCTGTCATTGAGTGCAGCGCTGGGCAGGCTGCCCTTTTTAAAACACACCTAGGTGACAATGTAAATAAAGCAGCGTTTAACCTGCTGACCCACAGCCCGTGGGCCTGCTGGAGGCATGGCCTTGGGGGGGTGGGGGTGGGGGGGGGGGGGGGTATTTGTTTTTGCAGGATGGTAGGTGAAGACTCATGAATATTCATTATGGGACTCACTTTCAGGAGGCTCACAATAACGGTATGCTTAGATTGGCCAGAAATATTTCAAATGACTCGTCACACGTCTCGCAACGGGGAATATCAGCTTCTGCCTTCAGACAGACGCTTTAGAGTTCATTCTTCTAATCGCATCAGACCTAAAAACTCTTTCATACATCAGTCTATCCTATTGTCAAACCAGCTACGTTAAAACCAGTGCAATGCTATTTCAGGGATATATACGTCTCCAATGACATTGTCTGTGTGTGTGTTTATGTCATTTTCTGGTGTACATGTTCTCTTTGATCCTGGAATATTTGGAAGTTTATGTCATTTGTGGTCATGTTTCATGTATGTCAGTTAGTGTTATCAATCTTATGCACGCTTATAAGTATGTGTATGTCCTCTTTTGCCTGCTCTGGTTGGGTTGGTTAGATTTAGGCAGGTTTAGGAGTGGGGGGGGGGGGGGGGGGGGTTATTTGTAGAATACCTCTGGACAAATTCATTCATGCTCTGTGGCCGGGTTGGATCAGCGGGTAAAGCAGGCGCACATACACTGAGAGGTTTATGCGTCGACGCAGAGGTCCAGGGTTAGAATCCGACCTGTGATGATTTCCTCCATGTCTCCCCCCACCCCCCCCCCCTTCTCTCTCTCTCTCCCCCCTTTCTCACCTAGCTGTCCCGTCAAAAATAAAGGCGGAAAAGCCCCAAAAAATAATCTGTAAAAACATTAATTCATGCTCAGCATTAGCTAGCCTCACTTATCACCATAAACAACCTAACCGCGCAGGTCCACCTGGCCACTTTATTCCCGTAGGTGACGCCAAGCTTAACGTTAACGCGCCCGCAAAGCATCCCGGGAAGGCGCCGCTACATTTTCGGGGGAGGGGGGGGTTGGGAGTCTCTCGTGGGTCTTTTGTTCTAGACGTCCTACTACAAATATGCGACACCACGCTTCAGTTGTCGCAAAAGTGGATCTGCGGCGTAACCCTACAGTCACGCGTGCTACAAAAGACAGCGACACGCGCTCGCTTGACGGGCGCTCCCGGGCGTGCCTTAGCCTACTCCTGGTTGCTTGGCAACAGTAAACAGAAATTCTCCGGCGCTACCTTCAAGAACGTCTTACAAGTCACTTCAGAGGTATTAGTCAGGTCACAAGAACGATGTTTTTGGATTTAAAAGTATTTATTTCTCAATAAAAGTAACAAAATATATGAGATAAAATGCCAAAACTTATCAGATATTTACAGAAACACGACGTCCTGAAGCGTTTTCCGCCATCTTGAATTATTTCTTCGACTGGAGCGACCGCTGACATACGTCACGCTGCCTTCGCTCCGATTGGCCGTCGCTTTGTCGCATCGCTCAGCGTTTGCATAAAATAGCCTTCTTGTCTATTTCGGCCGCTCCCGTTGAAAATGAATGGCAGCCTGTCGCTTTGTCGCTCTCTTTTTGTAGCATGTGTGACTGCAGCGTACGCCCTGCGGCTACATCCACGCCACTTCATTTCTGTTTGTTACTAATTTCCGAATCCCTAAAAAACGGAGACATTTGGAAACGCTGCTGCCCCCGTTTTGGTTCTAAAACTCCAGGGTTGCTTAGTAGTCCGGACGAAGATAAAACGGAGACATTTTGGAAACGACGACACACGTCAGCCAGTCTTACCTGTTAGGTAGCTTACACACCTTTCAGGAACAGCTCCACGCCGATACGTCCCTGCTCTGACTGTTCACCGTCGTCGTTCTTTCTCTAAAGTATTTTCAACTTGTACATCTGTGATTTTCAACCGTCGAGTAACGTCAGACAGTCTGCTTCCTGTTTGCACCAGCACGCACATGCCCAGTGTGTGTGTGTGTGTGTGTGTGTGTGTGTGTGTGTGTGTGTGTGTGTGTGTGTGTGTGTGTGTGTGTGTGTGTGTGTGTGTGTGTGTGTGTGTGTGTGTGTGTGTGTGTGTGTGTATAGCCTGTGGCTCCTGGAGTGGAGCTGCCTGTCCAGACATACTGTAGGTCACTGTTTAACACATTTTTACCAAGGTAAAGTTAGTATACACACACTATAAAATACATAATTAACCAAACTAGCAGGTTGCACCTTGGCAAAAGGAGACACTGGAGCAGAGACAGACAGACAGACAGACAGACAGACAGACAGACAGACAGACAGACAGACAGACAGACAGACAGACACACTTGCAAACATTCCTCATTGTTACTATAATTTCCTCCGCAGCAGGCTGACAAAAGGCGAGCGGGTGAAAACAGTAGAAGGCATTTCATTCCCCGTGGATTACAGGGTGATGTCGGTTCACTCCATGAGGTGAACGGGACACGTGCACGGGAGATGGAGCTACAGGCCTCGGGCTTATATTCCCCCGTCACCTCCTGGAACGGGGACACGCTGGACCTGACAACCACATGCACACATTAACACACACACACCTCTTCGGGCCGAGAGCTATAATGACATCCAGGCTGTGTACGGCACCCGCGGGCGCCCTCCTACGCCGTGAGGTATGCAAATGGGAGGGTAATTTGTTTGATTCACAGCGGAGCAGATCAGCTCTGCAGCAGATGAATGTTACTTCTAAATCCACAGCGAGTCCAAAGGTTCAGGGCAGGAAGGCCGCTGATCCATTCAGCTATAATATTAACTCCTGTTTTGTGGCTCTATTGCAGAGGAGATGACAGTCTACCGCTCGCTGCTTTACCGCTCAATGGCCCGATCTCATGAAGTGCCTTTATTAGTGTGCTATCAAGACGTATAATCGCTTTTTAGCGTGTTCATCAATGCCGTTTGGCCTCCATTGACTCAGGCCGTGTCCACACGAAGACGTTAGGATGAAAACGCATCCGTCTTCCCTGGATTCGGGTCAAGAAAATTCACGTCCACATGAATCCATATGTAAATGACTCAACACGCTACTTCATATGCCAGGCATGTAGGCGGCGCTGTTACTGCTACAGAAATTAACGAAATGAAGAAGAAGAGCAGCCTTCAGTCACTTCCACTTCCTTTCATAACATGACTGTTAGCTAGTTCTCTTAGCTTAATACATCCATGGACTAGACTTTAATAACAATTCTGCAATTCTGTCTGCTATCGGACATGATTGCAGCGCGCTAGCTAGCAGAGCTAACGCGCTAGCTAGCAGAGCTAGCAGAGCAGAGCTAGCTAGCTCTGCTAGCTAGCTAGCGTGTTAGTTTGAGCAAGCTAACACGCCACTTGCCGCTCAAAATGCGTGCAGATAACACGCCACTTGCCGCTCAAAATGCGTGCAGATAACACGCCACTTGCCGCTCAAAATGCGTGCAGATAACACGCCACTTGCCGCTCAAAATGCGTGCAGATAACACGCCACTTGCCGCTCAAAATGCGTGCAGATAACACGCCACTTGCCGCTCAAAATGCGTGCAGATAACACGCCACTTGGCGCTCAAAATGCGTGCAGATAACACGCCACTTGGCGCTCAAAATGCGTGCAGATAACACGCCACTTGGCGCTCAAAATGCGTGCAGATAACACGCCACTTGGCGCTCAAAATGCGTGCAGATAACACGCCACTTGCCGCTTAAAATGCGTGTAGATAACACGCCACTTGCCGCTCAAAATGCGTGTAGATAACACGCCACTTGCTGCTCAAAATGCGTGCAGATAACACGCCACTTGCTGCTCAAAATGCGTGCAGATAACACACCACTTGCCGCTCAAAATGCGTGCAGATAACACGCCACTTGCTGCTCAAAATGCGTGCAGATAACACGCCACTTGCCGCTCAAAATGCGTGCAGATAACACGCCACTTGGCGCTCAAAATGCGTGCAGATAACACGCCACTTGGCGCTCAAAATGCGTGCAGATAACACGCCACTTGGCGCTCAAAATGCGTGCAGATAACACGCCACTTGGCGCTCAAAATGCGTGCAGATAACACGCCACTTGCCGCTTAAAATGCGTGTAGATAACACGCCACTTGCCGCTCAAAATGCGTGTAGATAACACGCCACTTGCTGCTCAAAATGCGTGCAGATAACACGCCACTTGCTGCTCAAAATGCGTGCAGATAACACACCACTTGCCGCTCAAAATGCGTGCAGATAACACGCCACTTGCTGCTCAAAATGCGTGCAGATAACACGCCACTTGCCGCTCAAAATGCGTGCAGATAACACGCCACTTGCCGCTCAAAATGCGTGCAGATAACACGCCACTTGCTGCTCAAAATGCGTGCAGATAACACGCCACTTGCCGCTCAAAATGCGTGTAGATAACACGCCACTTGCCGCTCAAAATGCGTGCAGATAACACGCCACTTGCCGCTCAAAATGCGTGCAGATAACACGCCACTTGCCGCTCAAAATGCGTGCAGATAACACGCCACTTGCCGCTCAAAATGCGTGCAGATAACACGCCACTTGCTGCTCAAAATGCGTGCAGATAACACGCCACTTGCCGCTTAAAATGCGTGCAGATAACACGCCACTTGCCGCTTAAAATGCGTGCAGATAACACGCCACTTGCCGCTCAAAATGCGTGCAGATAACACGCCACTTGCCGCTCAAAATGCGTGCAGATAACACGCCACTTGCCGCTCAAAATGCGTGCAGATAACACGCCACTTGCCGCTCAAAATGCGTGCAGATAACACGCCACTTGCCGCTCAAAATGCGTGCAGATAACACGCCACTTGCTGCTCAAAATGCGTGCAGATAACACGCCACTTGCTGCTCAAAATGCGTGCAGATAACACGCCACTTGCCGCTCAAAATGCGTGCAGATAACACGCCACTTGCCGCTCAAAATGCGTGCAGATAACACGCCACTTGGCTTTAGAAAGTGCCCGTGTACGTTTACGCGAAGTGGTGATGTCACGTTGAACGTGGCGACGTCTGCCTCCTCTCCAATATAATGGAACTAGATGGCACACGGCTTGGGGTGTGTAACAGCCACGTTTCATGTAGGAACTACGAGGAAGAGAAAATAGTTTGTTTAGGGCTGTCCCCTCTTTCGATTTGAGTTTCTGATTCTGCAGATAAGTCGACTAATCAGTCGTTTTGAGATTAGATTTCTTTACTCTGTTAGGCATTTGTTTTAAGCTCATTCACGCTGGATGATACATTTCCAAGAAACAAGAACTTAAGAAGCTTATCTCTGGTAAACACCAGATTTAAAGTGGTGCTGTTGCATGATTCTTTGTAAGAGAAACTCAGTTCTACAGATGGTAAACAGAGTGTTTTTGTGATTGTTGCGGGCAAAAATCCTTGATTATGCGGCACGTTTTCTTAAAAACTGCGATGGAATATGCGGGATATTTATGCAGTTTTATGCGATGAAATTGCGGGAACTTGCAAAAACTGCAGTTTGATGAAAAAAAGAAAACGTGATTTCCCAACACCGTGTTCTCAGTAGGCATAATTAAGTCACTTCATAACGTTCCCATGGCAACAGGGGAAAATGGCTGCTCTTGTGTGAAGTAAACAACATTTTTCAACTTCCTGCTGAGATATATGTGACTTTGTTGCAACAGAAATGCAGGGATTATGAAATTATGCAAGCCCCGCATATTTTGCGCGGAAATCGGCAATTCATGCGGCGAAAGTGCGGCGTATTTGAAAAAATGCGCCCCCCCCGCATAAATATGCAGACTTTGGCTGATTATGCGTTGAATTATGCGATCGCATAATCACGTTTTTCTGGAGGGACTGGTTAACTGCAGTGCAGTTTGGAGCTGCATTTCTTCAAGCACAGCGCTGCGTTACGTCCCCTACTGTGAGAAACACAGGCACAACTTTTCTTCCGAGAATGAACTAGAAAAAGACCGCGGCCCGAAGGCACAGGATGTCTCTTAACGTGCGAGTCAAACTAATGGACTGCTTCCTTCTACTGTGCCCCTGACCTCTCTTGCTCCCTCACTCAATCCCATTTCCAATGCAACCTCTCTCTGCCTGTCTCTCCCTCTCTCTGTCCTAAACATCTTTGTATTCCATCCCACCCTCGCCCCCCCCCCCCTGTCCTTTTATGCCTCGGGACACAGTTGCACAACAGGCAGGATCAATCTGACTGCAAGACCGATGTACACAACATGCTCACGTGGGTCACAGACAGACTTTTGTCCGAGGTCAACGAGCTAAAAATACAAGCACGGTGCTAAGTCTGGTTCATGCATAGTCAACTGATGCATGTGCATAAATGTGCACCTGCCATTATAAGGTTTAGGTGAAGCACCCGAAGCGGAATGAATGAATGCAACTACAAGACTTTTCTCAGATCTAATGATTGTTGTTGGACTTCTTTAGCAAGTTTTGTCTTTAAGCTTTTCGGATGTTATGTATTTATTATCTGCTCTAGCTTTTTCCAACGTTTTAGACACAGATATGGAGATAACAGTCCAAAATGGTGTGAAAAAGTGACGCAAAACTACCACAAAAGGGACACAAACCGGCTACAAAGACACGCAAAAACACATTTATTGAAAAATTTAATTTTGGGGCGAGATGGGGGATGACACGCAGCAAAGGGCCGCAGGTCGGATTCGAACTCGGGCTGCTGCAAAGGACTCAGCCTACGAGGCGCACGCTCTTACCGGGTGAGCTAGAGGTCGCCCTGAAAAACATAACGTTTACTTGAGGAAGGACGCCTAAATGCCCCGCCAAATACGCTCACCTACGTCTTCCACAAAGCGAGGGAAAACACCAATATGCAGTCCAATTTCATCACATAAAATGGCATAACTATCCCGCATATTCCATCACATTTTTTAAGAAAACGTGCCGCATAATCAAGGATTTTTGCCCGCAACAATCACAAAAAAAACTCTGGAGGGACTGGATATGGACACACAACTACAGGGCGGGTCCTGTTTTCCACAGGGCCACACACTTGCATAGATCCAGGGGCCACACACAGAGCACGGATCACAACGCTGCTTTTCCAAAACAGGGTTCAGGATGACCTATATATAGGTCTGTATCTGCCACTACATGGGTTTAACTCAGGGCGTTGGGCTTCTAAAGTGATGCCTTTCCTGCCTGCGGTGTTGTCATCTGGTTGGGTTTCCCTCCCGTTTATCCAGCGTCTGACTTTCAGGATAATAAAAAGGAAAACCACAATTGGTGCTTCAGTGCAGTCTTTTAAGAAGACGCCGTGGCTGCAGCAGCTCTCCACACACAGAGCAGCGGGTCGGCCGATAACAAGCACACAATCGGTCCGATGCAACGAGTAAAGACTGTGATTCAGAACACTGAGACCAAGTGTGTTTGTGTGTGGCTTTAAAATGTGTTCCTCCAGTCCTACAAGAACCCTGGCTGAACACATATTTAAAATGCTAATTATAGGGCTACAACAACAACAACAACAACAACAACTAGGGCCGGGTATCGGCAACAATTTCCCCGAATCGATTATGAATCACAAGGTCCCGATTCAATTACATTTCCCATGTGACATTATTTTGGACCATTATTATCCCCATATCGGTGTGTGTGTCTGTGTGTGTGTGTGTGTGTGTGTGTGTGTGTGTGTGTGTGTGTGTGTGTGTGTGTGTGTGTGTGTGTGTGTGTGTGTGTGTGTGTGTGTGTAAGAGCGAGTGAGAGAGTGACGCCGATTATCTTCAGAGCGAGTAGCGACTCTAGAGTCACAGTGAGAGAAACAAAGTGTCTCCTCTGTTCTTTCTGACCACGGTGAGAAACCTGGAGCAGGAGAAGTTACCCCAGGAAATGAGTCAAGGGGGGGGGGGGGGGGGAATGCAACGCTACCAAGCCACGGCCGAGCGACGTGCGTCGCCGCGACGTGTAATTACATTTTTCTAGAGGTGCACGTCAGGCTACGACGTGGGGTCACGGCATCGATTTAGCTCAGAAACATACATGAGGCTTTAGACTTATAATTGCGACGGAAACCGTGTAACCGATAATCAAAACTAATAATTTATTGGTTCACAATCTGTATTATAATCTGTATTTTTACACATATACATGGAGGCACATGGCTGATAAGAGCAGATAGAGTTTCTTTGGGTCCGTGCATGCGTGTGTCTGAGTGAGAGTGAGAGAAAGAAACCGCTTGTGACTGCTGAGACCTTTTCCAGGCTTGCCTAAACATGTACGGTGTGCAGCGCGCGTCTTATCGCCCTGACGAACCGCGTGACACGGCAGACGCCCCATAACCAGTCGGCCTGCTACGAGCCTGCCAAGCTCCTGATTCCCACGGAGCTTCCGTTTCCCAACGAAGTGCTTGATTGAAGACCAGCCGTTGGGATGGCACCGTCACACGGCCCCTTCGTACTATACATTACATGTCATTTAGCTGACGCTTTTATCCAAAGCGACTTACAATTAAGTGCTTTCAACTGTGAAGGTACAAACTCCAGACAACAAGTAGTAAGTGCAAGTAAAGTAAAGCTGCAAAGAGACATGTGAAAGTGCAGGTTCAGGATATATACATTTGGTTTTTTTTTTGGTTTTTTTATCCGAGGTGTAGTCTGAAGAGATGTGTTTTTAGCCTGCGGAGGAATGTGTGCAGGCTTTCGGCCATCCTGATGTCGGTGGGGAGCTCGTTCCACCATTTGGGAGCCAGGACGGTGACCAGTCGGGATGTCGTTGAGTGATTAGTTCTCCCTCGCTGTGAGGGAGCAGCGAGCAGTTTGGCTGATGCAGAGCAAAGTGGGCGGGTTGGGGTATATGGTTGGACCATGTCCTGGATGTAAGCTGGGGCTGATCCAGTCGTGGCCCTGTATGTAAGTACCAGTGTCTTGAAGCGGATGCGGGCAGCAACTGGTAACCAGTGAAGAGAGCGGAGGAGCGGTGTAGTGGGAGAGAACTCGGGGAGGTTGAAGACAAGCCGAGCTGCTGGGTTCTGGATGAGCTGCAGGGGTCGGATGGCACTTTTCCATTCGGAACCCCAAGACACAATTAGAGTTTACTTTCAAAACATTATCACGTTTTTTTTGTTTTTCCTAGGCGCCAAAAATTCCTCTATGCTGGAAAAACCCAGAGTCAGTGATTCATGCAGCGGGCAACGCAGAAAACAGCTTTTCGCCTCAAAACAAGATCTTCTCCACGCCGTAATGGCTCTCTTAAGAGACCTAGAATATCGTACACGACGAAAAACGGCATCTCTTATTCATGTTTTAATCATTTTAGTTAGCAATAATCAGTCCCTCCAGAAAAACGCGATTATGCGATCGCAGAATTCAATGCATAAATCAGCCAAAGTCCGCTTATTTATGCGCCGTATTTGAAAAAATACGCCGCACTTTCGCCGCATAAATTGCCGATTTCCACGCAAAATATGCGGGGCTTGCATGATTTCATAATCCCCGCATTTTCATTGCAAAAAGTCACATATATCTCAGCAGGAAGTTGAAAAATGTTGCGTTTACTTCACACGAGAGCAGCCATTTTCCCCTGTTGCCATGGGAACGTTATGAAGTGACGTAATTTCGCCTAGCGAGAACACGGTGTTGGGGGGGAATCTCTTTGTTTTCTCTTTTTCATCAAACCACAGTTTTTGCAAGTTCCCGCAATTTTTGCAAGTTCCCGCAATTTTTGCAAGTTCCCGCAATTTCATCGCATAAAATGGCATAAATATTCCGCATATTCCATCACATTTTTTAAGAAAACGTGCCGCATAATCAAGGATTTTTGCCCTCAACAATCACAAAAAAAAATTTCTGGAGGGACTGGATAAGAGCTCGAGACATTCCGTCTTTTGCAGCTGAAAGCTAACACTCCGGCCGTCACGGTGGCGTCTTTGCAGCCCTTACCAACATGTTCTCCCTCCCGTCTGGTAACATACGGACTCTTGGTCAGGTGTCTTTGTCGTCGTTATCGACGCTAAAAGTCTCCTTTAGCGTCATATCTAAACGCGCTTGGTCGGGACTATTGGCGTCACTTTTGACGCTGTTATGTTAAGAAAAAGGTCGTGGATGGACCAACGTTTTTCGGGGTCGTTGAGTAATAAATTCAAACTCTTACATCCAAGATTTATCCACTTGACGTCCATAACTTATACATTTTTCAGCCATTGCTGCCGCTAGCTTCGATGCTAGCGTGCATCTTGAAATTCCCCATGATTCTTTGCGAGAGTTTGTTTGGAAGGCAGGTCCGTCACACATTAGGCCCATATAAGGGGAGAACAAAGATAGTTTATTGTGAGGAGAGATCACTCACACAAGTCAGAATAGTAAGATGTGACTAGGGTTGGGTACTGAAACTCGGTGCCAGTAGGTCCCCGGTTCCGACGTAAACGGTAGTAACGAGACCGAATAAGAACGAAAATGTCGGTGCCTGACTTTCCACTACACTCGACAGCAGGTAACGTTAGCCTAGCGTTAGCTAGCAGCGTGATTAAACACGGCTAACATGCCGACAGGTGACGTTAAACAGTGTAAAGTGTGACTGTATATCAACAGTCTGCTCTGCAGCGCAGCAGCTGCCGACGTCGGAAACACACAGACGGTGCGTTCACTGACACTGGTAACCTACAGCCTCGCGGTGCGTTCACTGAAACTGGTAACCTACAGCCTCGCGGTGCATTCACTGAAACTGGTAACCTACAGCCTCGCGGTGCATTCACTGAAACTGGTAACCTACAGCCTCGCGGTGCATTCACTGAAACTGGTAACCTACAGCCTCGCGGTGCATTCACTGAAACTGGTAACCTACAGCCTCGTGGTGCATTCACTGAAACTGGTAACCTACAGCCTCGCGGTGCATTCAAAGTTATTGTAAAATACCCTTTTCCCATCTGGTTGTTGTTTTTGTCGTTCAACAGCAATTTACTGGTGAAATAAGTTATTGTGTATTGTAAGTTATAGTTATTACATCACTATTAAATAATTTAATTTTGACCATATGGCCTTAGTAATAAACAATGTGTTAATCTTAAATGTCACCGGCTGTTGTTTAGTCGGCCTATCCTTCTTGTTTCTTCTTCTTTTTTTATAACTTTCTTAAAAAGTATCGGTTCAGGCACTGTTTAGGCACCGGCACCGTTTTCAAAAGCACCGATATCGGAAAAAACCCAAACCATACCCGACCCTAGATGTGACCAACCGTTCTACAGAGAAGAATGGCATCACCGTTTTGAGATTAGACATAAATTTGGGCCTTTTTTGAAGAAATGTAAATAGTTTGCCCTTTATATTAGTATTAATGTTCATTAGGTTTGCACTGGATGACTCCAAATATGTAGGATAACTGTGTTAGACAACACAAATGCTTGTGTAGCATTGCTGTATGTGTGTGATATCAATAAATATGACATTATTGTGAGTATATAAGTTATGTTTATTTCTTCACAGTTTGACTCCTAATACATATGAGAAGTGTTTTAGACGGGAGATCGGCTCAGCTGTTATTGCTCTGTGTGTGATATCAATGCATATCTGTGAGATTCATGTTCCGTTTTACTTATTTGTATTTGTCTTTAAGGTCCTACAACCTTTTTTTTAAAAATGCAAGTGACCTCACTGCAGCACACATATCCTAATAGCCCAGTTTGGTGTTCATAGACTGACTGTGGACAACAGAGGTTGATGTTTTACAAGCTTTTATAAAAAAAGAAATAAAACCAGACGGACCAGAGGTTGTGAAAAATCCTTCAGGGCTCTGAACGTTAAAGCCGTGCGATGTCAAGTTGGAAAGTCCCAGCGGGTGTGGTGCAGGTGGCGCCGCCGCCGTTTAGCAGAACAAAGATGAACGAGTATAAAGGTTAAAGAGGCTCGGTCGTCAGAGAGAAAACACTTGTAGCTGGTTTTAGTTCAGGGGTGCAACCAGGCTAACGATCATTTTCATAGTTGAATAATCTGTTGACTATTTTCTCTCTCAATAGATTAGTTGTTTGGTCTCTAATAAGGATGAGCGATATGGCCTAAAAAAGTATAAGCTAAGTATGTAGTTTTGAGAACATTTATTGTGCAAAACTGTAATTATACAACATAATGTTGCAGATAAATAAAAAGGAAGTAGACTTTAACAAAGAAAAAGCTTAAAGTGTTGAGTTTCTTTCCTTTAGTGCAAACAATTCTTCTTTTTTTTAATTATTTTTTGGGCTTTTCCACCTTTATTTGATAGGACAGCTAGGTGAGAAAGGGGAGAGAGAGGAGGAAGACCCACGGACCTCTGCGTCGAAGCATAAACCTCTCAGTATAGGTGCGCCTGCTCTACCCGCTGAGCCAACCCGGCCACAGTGCAAACAATTCTTAAAAAAGGCACTACACTTAGTTTAAGTCCTTGGTCCTTACATGCCCCCCAACATGCAGAGAACAGGACAAACTGGAGTATGTTTAGTTAAGGAACAGACACTGTACTGAAAATACTTCCAGTATTAGGCAAAGATGCACAGATACTTTAAATAAAAACATATTTCAAAACCTGCAGCCTAATGTAACCCATTTGGTTTTCAACATTTTGTTCTCTTAATGAAATGAAAACTGGTGTCTTGTTAATTAGGAACGGATCTTGTGAATTAGGGAAATGCTTCCAGTAATATGCATGGCTATTTTAAATAAAGAAAATTTATAGTATAAGAAAATGTTTCTTGACCATACACAGTAAAAAGCATGCACGCATGCAATATAATTAAAATCTATCGTAGGCCAATTTTGTATCGTTTATATTGCATATCGCCCATTACTAGTCTCTAAAATGTCAGAAAATGGTGAAAAATGTTGATCAGTGTTTCCCCAAAAAGCCCGAGATGACGTCCTCAAATGTCTCGTTTAGTCCTCAACTCAAAGATATTCAGTTTACTGTCACAGAGGAGAGAAGAGACTAGAACAATATTCACATTTAACAAGCTGACAGAGAAATATTACTTTTTTCCATTTATAAAAGACTCGAACCGCGGCCGGTTAGCTCAGTGGGTAGAGCGGGCGCACATATGCAGAGGTTTATTCCTCGACGCAGAAGGTCCAGGGTTCGAATCCGACCTGTGACGGTTTTCCTGCATGTCTCCCCCCTCTCTCCCCTTTCATATCTCTGCTTTCCTGTCCAATAAAAAGGCAGAAATGCGCAAAAATTTAAAAAAAATTAAAATAAAAAACTCAAACCGATTAATCAATTGTCTGAATAGTCGGCGATTGATTTAATAGAACATCTAAAATCGGTTAATATTTGCAGCTCATTTCATTGCACATTAGGGCTGCTCGATTATGGGGAAAAAAAATATATATAATCACGATTATTTCGGTCAATATTGAAATCGCGATAATTTAACACGATTATCGTTGACTTCTGGAAAGAGGTTGCAATTATTGAACTTAAAAAACAAAACAAAAAACATACAGCTGTGAACTTTGCCTTAATACTTTTCCTAGTTAAACTTAATTTTTTCATTCAGAACACGAGAGAAAATAAGAGTTTACTTGCAAAACGTAATGGAGGTAAATAATTGTTTTTCTCGATTATTCTGTTTTTGTGATCATTGGGAGCCGATTTATTGCACAGCCCTATTGCACATGTATAAAAAGTTTTAAAAAAAAATGGACTCCGAAGTGAATGATTGTCTAGAAGAGGGTGGAAGAATATTGCAATAAGGTATTTTTAAAAAAAAAAAGAAGGTATTTGCAGCTCTACACTGGAGATGTATAAACATCTCGCTGCCATTTTCAATCTGTTTTTGGTTATTAGTCGTCCCAGGAGCAGCATGGAAACATCTACTTGCACCCACTAGGTCTGTCCCTACACACACACACACACATGCACGCACACACACACTATCTGGCTGCAATAGATTATAATTATATGGATAAATGTTAATGATACACCAAGCGTTGTTACCTCGCCTCACTTCTACAGCAGCATTTACACAAGGACGGTGATTGTTGCAACCACAGTTTATCACTTCACCCGTCACTCTGAAACAAAAACGTATTCTTAGGCCCCATCCAGACGAAGACGTATTTTGATGCAAACGCACATCTTTTGCATCGTTTGGGCCGATTGTCCACACGAATCCTGTAAACGCGCGGCCCGTAAACGCACTTTTTTGAAACCTGGTCCCAGGGTGAATAAAAAAAAAAAAAGCCGGCTCACGTTTGGCTTTGTGTGTACGGCGAAACCGCATAAGTGCGTATCGATGATGTCATCCCCACACACCTCGGACTCAAAGCTGACCGCCTTCAACCCAGCTGACGGCTCTAGCAGCGACGCAACGCTGTTTATAAAGTGGAAGTAGAGAACTTATCAACTAGCTCGCTAATCTGTCTGCTCATCAACTCCTTGAACAGATTATAGTAACTTTTAGCACCGCTTATTGTAGAAAGGCTACCGCAAGAAAAACGTGTAGCTAGATTATCAAAAAAACATCGGATCATTGATGTTTGTGTGACTGCCGATGTTGATGTTAGCTAGTGTTAGCTAGCGTTAGCGCGCTAGCTAGCGCGCTAACGCTAGCTCTGCTAGCTGCAATCATGTCCGATAGAATGTAAACAAAGTTAACATTCTTTTTCTAGGTGGCCTTTATATAACGAGCAGTGGTGTAAGTTATTAAAGTCTAGTCCATGGATGTGTTAAGCTAAGAGAACTAGCTAACAGTCATGTTATGAAAGGAAGTGGAAGTCACTGAAGGCTGCTCTTCTTCTTCGTTCCGTTAATGTCTGTAGCAGTAACAGCGCCGCCTACAGGCCTGGCATATGAAGTAGCGTGTTGAGTCATTTACAGATGGATTCATGTGGACGTGAATTTTCTTGAACCGAATCCAGGGAAGACGGATGCATTTTCATCCTGACGTCTTCGTCTGGATGGGGCCTCAAAAAGGGAGTTTTACGGCCGTCTTTCTGCTAGTGTTCTATCGTTGTTTACATCGCGGCAATGCTATTCGTATAGCATGAAACCCTTTAATAGTTGGTCCGGGTTAGATAAAAAAAAATCAGACTAATACGTGTCTTAAAGCTGCCTACACATGATAAGCTATTCGCTCTCTGCGCACCGCTACGTAGGGCGCAGAATTTGAACTTTGAGCCAAATCAGTTTGGCCTCCATCGATTTACGCCCCGTTTACACATACGTGGTTATTCTGTGCCCTTCGTTTACACGCAAACGGAGAATTCTCCTCTGAAAACTCCGGCCAGGGTGGAGATTTGTGAAATCTTCGTTTGCAAGTTTACACGTAAAACTGAGACAAACGGAGGTTTAGGCCACTGACCTATATAAAATGGACCCAGCGACTCCGCTGTTTTTGACGGAGACCAGTGAAGTCTATTAGAAGTCACTTTCCCGGTGATGGCCGAGCGTTACTGCACAGCCTCAAACTGAGCTTGAAGACGTAGATGTGACGTGAACAACGTGTCTGAACGTTGTAAGTCTTCTGGTAGCTGTGCCAAGAGAAATCTCAATCATTCCCAATCTATCAGAGACGGAGAGCGTAGGTATATGTAAGGAGATAACATAGGCACAGGCTAATTACTGATAACTTAAATGCTAGTTAACATTAGTAATTAAACTAAACAGCTGATGTAAGTCCAAACTGCCTGCGAGCTTCTCCTGTACTGTACGGTAATTCCTCTACTATGAGACAGGAAGTCTCGTGGTTATGACCCAACCGTTAGCCTATTTTTATAACAACGTCTGCTACGGAGCCATAACGTGAGGTACAAGGTAACGGAGCCTTTTATACATCGTCGTGTTTCTTTAGAAATAAACAACGGACAAATAAAGTCTTCAAACGCTTCAGATGTAAAGTTATTGGCTGTCAAAGTGACGCCAACATGAATGGAAGTCAATGGGATGCTAACGGCGGGTGATGGATAGGGGTTAGCAAAATGGCGCCATAGGAGGCTTCGCTCTGAGGAGCTGCCCCCTTGGTTTAGGCAGCCGAGGAAGTGAGAAAGAGAAGAGACAGGAAGTGATCCTGATTGGCTAACGTGGGCTTGACCTTCTCGTTACACCGCCACCTACAGGTCTGGCGTGCTCTTGACGGCGTATATACACACGGGTACGTGTCAACAAACACTTTTTTGAAAACTAGCAGCTGTGCATGTTGTTATTTTTTTAAATCAGAGAGGTTGAAATGTCCGTTTATGAAGATAGCCGCCACGTGTAAACGTAGTCTTACATTACCTTGCGATTGCGTGCCCAAAAATCCGAATATCGAGGTTGATCGGGGGGGGTTCAAACAACACAGGACTTTCACCCGGGAGACCGGGGATCGCGTGTCACGTGTCCCGTTTCCTAAACCCAAGCGTCCGCTGTAGCCTATACGGCGTAGACATACACGCGCAGAGCTCCAAACGCGTACAGATAACACGCCGCTTGGCTATAAAGGAAAAGTGGCGTGCATGCTTACGCGAAGTCAGGATGTCACGTTGCTCAAAAAGTCCACCGACTACAATGATTAGATCTGAGGGAAGTAATTTAGATAGTTTTGATGCTCACATTGATTTTGCATCCATTCAGCTTGGGTGCTGCACTTATAATCATGGTATAGGGAAAACCCTGTACTTCTTCATTTTATTATGGGAATAGTGTCGGTTCTTATTCCACGAAGGAGGAACACAACCAAGACAAGCATGCTGGGTCTTCTCTTTGCAAAAAAAATAAAATAAATAACATTGCCCAAATCATGCCCAGCTATCCTCTCTTCACCCTTGCAGTGAACGTTGCTCCTCCATGAAGGCTGGATGAGACATTTTCAGTCACTAACGATGACCAGATGTGCGCCGTGCATGACTCATGATGGGTCTGGTGCCCTGCCCTTTAATTTCTGCAGCAAGTTGCCAACTGCCACTAGGTCAAAGCACAGCACACGGTTTGATGCCAAGCACTGTGTGCATGTCTGGGAAACTACAGCACTCAGAGCGTGCAGCAGGAGGAGGAGGAGGGAGGGAGGGAGGAAGAAGAAATGCTGCCACAGTGAAATAAGATATTATCTTCATGTTGGAATAATAAAGCAATAAAACTGGGAATGCATGCAAGAACTGTCATCACGTCCATAAAAAAGGCAATAATGCATGTTTAAAATTGTGTTTGGATACGCTTGCTTCTATTCAAAATGATATATTGCTACCAAAATGGATGATTGAGGTCACTATACATTCAACTATGATGACCAAGGGAACACCGTTAGTTCCTAGGCTATAGCCTTCCACGCTTTTTGGGCGTGCATGTGCGTTTGTTTAAGTGTGTGCGTGCAATCATGCGTGCAATACCCTCAGGATATCACGAGGAGCTAATTGGGAAGCCCCAGTGATGAACGTCCACCGTAATAAATAAAAAAAATAATAAATAAATCAACAATGCAACACTTACTTGCCAATGACCTCGCAGAGCTCGTACACATCTTCAAAGAGAATGTCGTCGTCCGCCATAGTCCGACCCCGGCTGGGGGGGGAATTATCCCCAAAATATGCGTCCCAAACCTGACGGTGCTCCTAAATAAACTAGGTGAACGGAGGCCACGAGCAGAAAGAACTGACACAACCGTCCGCAGCAGGGTAGCCGTTAAACACCGTTAAAGACCGTTAAAGAGTTCCAAAGAAAAGGTGATCTAAATTCCAGTTGTTGCCTCCTTCGTCGACCCCACGCCCCCCCTCCCACCCCCCAAAATAACGCTGCGTCGCTGTGGGTGAATCGGCACAGGGGGAGCTCAATAATCCAGTCTGGGAGTCCACTGGTTCGGCCCCGCCTTTCCCACTGCTTCCCAGTATCGTACTCCCGTGTCAAAAAGCAAACCATACGTGGCTGTCAAACCGACGTTACCGTAAACTACTCCGCCGGTGCGCGCTCCTGTTACGCGGGGCTCAAAGTGCTCACAGAGGGGAGA
>CM042434.1:2152262-2164762 GCA_023631565.1 Gymnocephalus cernua | reverse complement strand
TCCACCTGACAGGTGAAGTACTAATTACTTGTGCTGTGCTACAATCTGCAGCCCGCGCTGTGAACGAGAGGCTCCCTGCAGTTTGAGTGTAGGAAATTACACCCTGGGGTGACCTTCTGGGGCGGCGTATACCTTCAACAACCCTGAGGCGGGGCTGCAAGCATCGGGCGGGCAGTGTACGGGTTTATTCCTATTATAGACACGCAGTTTGCACTCTTTACAACATATTCATTCATGTATATTCATGTATATTGTGTTATTACCACATCACTTTCGCATATCCTCCGACCTACTTGCACCTCACTTTGTGCCGGCGCTGTAATGCCTACTTAATCTGCACTTTATGTAGCATATTGTATTCTGTATTCTTGTTTTGTATTGAATGTGAAACTGTATGTTGTCCTGCACGCTTATGCTTTTCTTGGCCAGGTCGCCGTTGCAAATGAGAACCTGTTCTCAACGGCCTACCTGGTTAAATAAAGGTTAAATAAATAAAAAATAAAAAAATAAAAATCCTGGGATTTAAAAGCAATATCATCTGACGCTGACTACCTGTCAGTAATGTTGGGAAATGAGCAAATTATTTAAGTTTATTTCAGTGTTATTGGTGATTGATCATTTATATTTTTACCACGTATGTAGTTGCTTCTGTTGCATAAAACACACACTTTGGGATTTAGGATGGAAAGTTTTCAGTGCATATTTCAACGTGGTGTAGTCTAATGTATTGTAGTGGTACCACATATATATATGAATATTTCTGTCCTGGCTCAGAATGGGGAGGGGGATATCAAAGTGTGGGGTCTGGGTGTCCTCCCCCAGGGTTATTTTGAGCATCAAGGACTTCATTTCCTGCATTCTCAAACACTTTTTTGCACCAATTTATGGTGGGAATACCTTTATTTATCTTATGAGAAGGAAAACACAGATTAAAATTCTAAATATAATGGAATCAACATGACATCATGACTTCGCGTTAACATACACGCCACTTTCTAAAGCCGAGTGGCGTGTTATCTGTACGCATTTTGAGCTGTCTGCGTGTATGTCTACGACGGGTTGGGTTTAGGAAACGTGACAATTCAATTCAATTCAATTCAATTTTATTTATAGTATCAAATCATAACAGGAGTTATCTCAAGACACTTTACAGATAGAGTAGGTCTAGACCACACTATAATTTACAAAAAACCCAACAAGTCCCCCCAAGAGCAAGCACTAGTGCAACAGTGGCAAGGAAAAACTCCCTTTTAGGAAGAAACCTCGGACAGACCCAGGCTCTTGGTAGGAGGTGTCTGCTGGCCGTTGGGGTGCATCACAGTATAGTAAATAAACAGTGTTTAGAAAAAGTGGGTGTAGTAGTGCAGGGAGCAGCACGGCATAGCAGGGTATTTCTCAGCAGAACCACGGCAACAGCTGGGACCAAGATTTTGGTGCCATCCTAATCCCAGGATTTCATCCTGGGTGAAAAAGAAACAGAAAGACTCCGGGGAGCAAGCTCCCCAGAGCTAGGTTAGTAACAAGCATTTCTAGGACAGAGAAGCAGGTGGGCCGGGCTTGGCAGATACTACAACTCCTCACTCCCTAACCATAAGCTTTATCAAAGAGGAGAGTTTTAAGTTTACTCTTAAATGTGGTGACAGTATCTGCCTCCCGGACCCAGACTGGGAGCTGGTTCCACAGGAGTGGAGCCTGATAGCTAAAGGCTCTGGCTCCCATTCTACTTTTAGAGACTCTAGGAACCACTAGTAACTCAGCATTCTGGGAGCGCAGTGCTCTAGTGGGACAGTAAGGTACTATGAGCTCTTTGAGATACGATGGTGCTTGACCATTTAGAGCTTTGTAGGTCAGGAGGAGGATTTTGTGACACGATCCCTTCTTAGTGGGTATACTGCGTATATCTGTGTATCACGTAGACTACACCGCTGCTAATCATTACGCGATGAGTCTGAACTAATGTTGATTTTCATTAGTGGATTAATGCTAAATTATTTTTAGGCACAATGTGCAATGATTCATGCAGAAACCTTAATGGCAGCAACGATTACAAGATGAACACAGTCGAGAGAATAGATACCAGCAGATACCAAGAAGAAAGAGAGAGAGAGAGAGAGACAGAAAGAGAGAGACAGAAAGAGAGAGACAGAGACAGAAACAGAGAAAGAGAGACAGAGAGAGAGAGACAGAAAGTGAGAGACAGAGAGAGAGAGACAGAGACAGAAAGTGAGAGACAGAAAGAGAGAGAGACAGAAAGAGAGAGAGAGAAAGAAAGAGAGACAGACAGAAAGAGAGAGAGAAAGAGAAAGAGAAAGGGAGAGAGATACAGAAAGAGAGACAAAGACAGATTACTGACAGACCAGACTGATGTCATGAAGTGGCGTATGTATGACACGCCAATTCGTACGCCATTATTGGCGTGTTATCAAGACGCATACTCGCTTTTTAGCGTGTTTAAAATGCGTACAGATAACACGCCACTTGGCTTAAGAAAGTGGGCGTGTATGTTTACGCGAAGTCATGATGTCACGTTGGACAGAGACTCACTGACAGATGAGACGAGTTCAAAACGTCATTCCTTCCACGCAGAAGGTGATGAGTACGGCGAGCGGATACAAGTCTGCCAACAGGCTGAGATGTGCCCTTGTTGCATCTTTTGAACGCAGACAGTGAAATGGTGATTTGCCTCTGGGATCACACTCACATGTAAAGTAATGGGGCAGAGAGTGAGAGAGAGAGAGAGAGAGAGAGAGAGAGAGAGAGAGAGAGAGAGAGAGAGAGAGAGAGAGAGAGAGAGAGAGAGAGCGAAGCGAGCGAGCGAGCGAGCGAGAGAGAGAGAGAGAGAGAGAGAGAAGAGAGAGAGAGAGAGAGCGAGAGAGAGAGAGAGAGAGAGAGAGAGAGAGAGAGAGAGAGAGAGAGAGAGAGAGAGAGCGAGCGAAGCGAGCGAGCGAGCGAGAGAGAGAGAGAGAGAGAGAGGAGAGAGAGAAGAGAGAGAGAGAGCGAGCGAGAGAGAGAGAGAGCGAGAGAGAGAGAGATGTAAAGTAATGGAGCATTTCGAGTGTGTGCGCCAGTCTGCCGGTAGATGTAAACGCACTGATTTCTTTCTGTTGGCGTTTACACATCCTCCTGTTTTTCTGTTGTGACAAAGCATTATTTAGACAACTTTAAAAAAAAAAAAAAGGCATGCTACTTATTATCATGCTTCCCTTTCTGAGAATATAGTTCCCAGTTTATATACAGTTAGAATGTGGACTGTATTTATATAGCGCATATCTAGTCTTAACGACTACTCAAAGCGCTTTAACATAGTACAGGAACCATCCACCATTCACACACATTCATACACTGTAGCCGAGGCTGCCGTGCAAGGTGCCACCAAAGCCCGTCTACGGAAAGCCGTTCCACTCCCCATTCAGCCCCATTGTACCGACTTTGGTTGCAGTTCCACCAGAGTTCCACTGGGGGTGATCACGGTCCAGTGCAAAATGAATGGGAGTCTATGGAGCTAGACGGCAAAATGAATGGGAGTCTATGGAGCTAGACGGCTAAATGAATGGGAGTCTATGGAGCTAGACGGCTAAACGAATGGGAGTCTATGGAGCTAGACGGCTAAACGAATGGGAGTCTATGGAGCTAGACGGCTAAATGAATGGGAGTCTATGGAGCTAGACGGCTAAATGAATGGGAGTCTATGGAGCTAGACGGCTAAATGAATGGGAGTCTATGGAGCTAGACGGCCTTAATGAATGGGAGTCTATGGAGCTAGACGGCTAAATTTGTCTCTTTCACCTGATTGTCGTTGAGAAATCTCAGATTTGATTGTAGTTTTTGCAAGTTCAACATGGATTATAGGTCAAAAGTTGAATGAACGAGTACTTATGCCCTTTTGATTTCTTACAGGTTGAGTTGTTGTTGCCCGTACCACGCTAGCATTCTGCTAACGAATGCTGATTGGTCAGCGAAGGACCGATTACGATCGGAGATCCCGCTTGACGGCATCCGAAGCGGAGCCAGAACGTCAGCGTGAATATTTCGGCGTGGTCGTTAAAACATCAGCAAACCTCTTTCTAGCGTGTGTGTTGACAGGGAGAGTCTGACCTGTCAGCTGTGTTGTCGATGCCTCGAGAGAGAAGAGGAAGCGACTCAGAGCTCGCCGTAAAGCGGTATCTCTGGCCGTATACGTGTATGACGTCATTGACATTTTAAAAGGCTTTTTAGAACAAAAAAGCGACTTTAAAACAATCTAACACAGTATGTATTTTCTTTCAAATGCAACATTCAAATTACTAGACAAAAAATGATATCCTGAGAAAAGTGGGTTTTTAGGGGTACAGCTCCATAGAGTCCCATTCATTCTGCACTGGCCTGTGAGCGCCATCTAGTGGAACTCAGAACCCGGAAGTAACGAGGGAGTGGAACTTCTTCCTGTATTAGAAATTCGTTGGTGCCACCTGCTCATCACATGTAAATAGGAACATGTTGCCGTTATTTTGTCACTTACTCGGAGCAGTAGGCTAGTTGGAGCCGGTTACCTCCAGGATCTGTGCTAAGCTAGGCTAGATGGAGCCGGTTACCTCCAGGATCTGTGCTAAGCTAGGCTAGATGGAGCCGGTTACCTCCAGGATCTGTGTTAAGCTAGGCTAGATGGAGCCGGTTACCTCCAGGATCTGTGCTAAGCTAGGCTAGATGGAGCCGGTTACCTCCAGGATCTGTGGTAAGCTAGGCTAGATGGAGCTGGTTACCTCCAGGATCTGTGCTAAGCTAGGCTAGATGGAGCCGGTTACCTTCAGGATCTGTGCTAAGCTAGGCTAGATGGAGCCGGTTACCTCCAGGATCTGTGCTAAGTGCAGGATGAACCTCTGGCCGTCTATTGACGTGCAATAAATATTGAAAGTTATGTACAAACACCGGTCTGTTCTACTCATTTTAGTTGTGAAAACTGCAAAAAAAAAAAAATCTTTTACATGTAAGCAAATAGTAATAGTTACTGATTTAACTTCTTCACTCACGTAGAAGTAGCAAAGTACAGGCTTGGAAATTTTCTTAAAGTATAAAAGTAAAAGTAACCTCGCGAATGACGACCAATCACGTCGCCACCAGTACTACTACGTGGTAATGTTACCGCCCGTACTACTACTACGTGGTAACGTTACCGCCCGTACTACTACGTGGTAATGTTACCGCCCGTACTACTACGTGGTAACGTTACCGCCCGTACTACTACGTGGTAATGTTACCGCCCGTACTACTACTACGTGGTAACGTTACCGCCCGTACTACTACGTGGTAATGTTACCGCCCGTACTACTACGTGGTAATGTTACCGCCCGTACTACTACGTGGTAACGTTACCGCCCGTACTACTACGTGGTAACGTTACCGCCCGTACTACTACGTGGTAACGTTACCGACCGTACTACTACGTGGTAACGTTACCGCCCGTACTACTACGTGGTAACGTTACCGCCCGTACTACTACGTGGTAACGTTACCGCCCGTACTACTACGTGGTAACGTTACCGCCCGTACTACTACGTGGTAACGTTACCGCCCGTACTACTACGTGGTAACGTTACCGCCCGTACTACTACGTGGTAACGTTACCGCCCGTACTACTACGTGGTAATGTTACCGCCCGTACTACTACGTGGTAACGTTACCGCCCGTACTACTACGTGGTAACGTTACCGCCCGTACTACTACGTGGTAATGTTACCGCCCGTACTACTACGTGGTAACGTTACCGCCCGTACTACTACGTGGTAATGTTACCGCCCGTACTACTACGTGGTAACGTTACCGCCCGTACTACTACGTGGTAACGTTACCGCCCGTACTACTACGTGGTAACGTTACCCGCCCGTACTACTACGTGGTAATGTTACCGCCCGTACTACTACGTGGTAACGTTACCGCCCGTACTACTACGTGGTAACGTTACCGCCCGTACTACTACGTGGTAACGTTACCGCCCGTACTACTACGTGGTAACGTTACCGCCCGTACTACTACGTGGTAACGTTACCGCCCGTACTACTACGTGGTAACGTTACCGCCCGTACTACTACGTGGTAACGTTACCGCCCGTACTACTACGTGGTAATGTTACCGCCCGTACTACTACGTGGTAACGTTACCGCCCGTACTACTACGTGGTAACGTTACCGCCCGTACTACTACGTGGTAATGTTACCGCCCGTACTACTACGTGGTAACGTTACCGCCCGTACTACTACGTGGTAACGTTACCGCCCGTACTACTACGTGGTAATGTTACCGCCCGTACTACTACGTGGTAATGTTACCGCCCGTACTACTACGTGGTAACGTTACCGCCCGTACTACTACGTGGTAATGTTACCGCCCGTACTACTACGTGGTAACGTTACCGCCCGTACTACTACGTGGTAATGTTACCGCCCGTACTACTACGTGGTAATGTTACCGCCCGTACTACTACGTGGTAACGTTACCGCCCGTACTACTACGTGGTAATGTTACCGCCCGTACTACTACTACGTGGTAATGTTACCGCCCGTACTACTACTACGTGGTAACGTTACCGCCCGTACTACTACTACGTGGTAATGTTACCGCCCGTACTACTACTACGTGGTAACGTTACCGCCCGTACTACTACGTGGTAATGTTACCGCCCGTACTACTATGTGGTAACGTTACCGCCCGTACTACTACGTGGTAATGTTACCCCCCGTACTACTACGTGGTAACGTTACCGCCCGTACTACTACGTGGTAACGTTACCGCCCGTACTACTACGTGGTAATGTTACCGCCCGTACTACTACGTGGTAACGTTACCGCCCGTACTACTACGTGGTAACGTTACCGCCCGTACTACTACGTGGTAATGTTACCGCCCGTACTACTACGTGGTAACGTTACCGCCCGTACTACTACGTGGTAATGTTACCGCCCGTACTACTACGTGGTAACGTTACCGCCCGTACTACTACGTGGTAATGTTACCGCCCGTACTACTGCGTGGTAACGTTACCGCCCGTACTACTACGTGGTAATGTTACCGCCCGTACTACTGCGTGGTAACGTTACCGCCCGTACTACTACGTGGTAACGTTACCGCCCGTACTACTACGTGGTAATGTTACCGCCCGTACTACTACGTGGTAACGTTACCGCCCGTACTACTGCGTGGTAATGTTACCGCCATCAAGACGCAATGATTTGCCGCGAATGAATACTGCAGAATCTGTCGAGTCGTCTTGTAGCGGTGCGTCTACTGCAGTATATATTCCCGTCCAATCAGATTGAATTCGGTATTGATGACGCAAAAAATAATAACAGTAACTCCACTGAAATTATTTGACACTAAAGTAACGAGGCAATATTGTAAAATGTACGGAGTAGAAAGTACCGATATTCGTGTTAAAAATGTAAGGAGTAAAAGTAAAAAGTCTGCAAAAAAATAAATAGTAAAGTAAAAATATCTGAAAAATCTACTTGAGTACAGTAACAAGGTATTTGTACTTCGTTACTTCCCATCTCTGCCTGTAAAACACCACAAGTCACAAAATAATACAAAGTAAAAATAATCTCAGGAGCATATCTCGTAATGCAAAATGACAGACACGCTTGCAGTGACAGCTAAAGAACCAGGGCTCATGTTTTTCTTTGTCTATGGTGAGTCCATTAAAAATATATATATATCGCAATGTGTCAGTAGAAACAGCTGCTGGGTGATTACGATAGTGTTCTGCGTACCTGGGTTCTCTCTGCCTCTCTGAAAGCCATCCATCAGTGTAATTAGTTTGAGGCTCACTGAAGCTGCGCTGCATCTTTGTCTCTGTGTGCTGCAGATGTACATTATCGCGCTCTGTGTTTTGACGGCCCTGGCGTGACGACCATACGATGGATAATTGATTATTGTTTGCCGTTTGAATCCAGCCTAAGAGACTTAAAGTGCCATACCGGTGGTACGCTATACGTCGTGATAAACACTGTAGAGGATCTTTCTTGGCAGTGATAACGGCGTTACGTAATTTTATTACAAAATAAAGGGAAAAAAGTGTAATTAAATTAGTTATCTATGAAGAGGTTCATGATTATCAGGGTTTCCCGCAGAGCACTTTGCAGCTAAAGCCTAATTTATACTCGTGCGTAGAATCGACGGCACAGGGTCCGGCGTAGACGTCTACGCCGGACTCTACGTCGTAGCCTGACGTGCCCCTCTCGAAAAATGTAACATGTAGGGACCCTCATCATGCTACCGTGGAAGTGTGGTGATATTTTGAGCCTTGTTAGTGGTGTAGAAATAGAGATTTACCATCTGCCCCGAAAGCTAGCGTTAGCAGCTAACCACCGGTTAGCGGTAGCTTGTTTAAAGCTAGAGATGCATTCGATTAGCATGAAAACATATCCCGGAGAACGGTCGACTTATTGTCCTTTAAGCTCTTTATTACAATTACATTGGAGGATGCATCTGAATATTCTCTGTCTTTCATGTGCACAATGTCTTCTTTTGCCATTTCCAGCCACAACCGTTTAGTAAAATGTGATTATTGATGCTATTATGATCTGCTTTCGGTTGGTTCTCCTGTTTGAATTTGCAGCGCCAACCGTCTGATGGTTAAATTGCCTCTCAAGCTGTCTTACAGTTGCCGCTGTGGCTACGGATAAAAACGCGTTCCAGTGCTGGAAATCTATTTAAAAAAATACATTTCCTACAAAAATCTGAGAAGGGTTGGAACAGGAAACATCTGCAGGTATGTAAGTTAAGTTATCTTACAGTAACTGCAATAAGCCATACTAACCAGTCCCTCCAGAAAAATCGCATAATTCAATGCATAATCAGCCAAAGTCTGCATATTTATGCGGGGGGGCCGCATTTTTTTTCAAATACGCCGCACTTTCGCCGCATAAATTGCTGATTTCCACGCAAAATACGCGGGGCTTGCGTGATTTCATAATCACCGCATTTTCGTTGCAAAAAAGTCACATATATCTCAGCAGGAAGTTGAAAAATGTTGCGTTTACTTCACACAAGAGCAGCCATTTTCCCCTGTTGCCATGGGAACGTTATGAAGTGACGTCATTTCTCCTAGTGAGAACACGGCGTTGGGGGGGGAATCACTTTGTTTCCTCTTTTGCAAGTTCCCGCAATTTTTGCAAGTTCCCGCAATTTTTGCAAGTTCCCGCAATTTCATCGCATAAAATTGCATAAATATCTCGCATATTCCATCGCAGTTTTTATGAAAACGTGCCGCATAATCAAGGATTTTTGCCCTCAACAATCACAAAAAAAATGCGTTTTTCTGGAGGGACTGATTAAATAAAGTAGGGAAGACATGCCTACCTTCTACTGTGTATTGAAGACGCATTTTAGCACCATATTTGGCTTGGTGCGTATCCAGTACACACACACACACACACACACACACACACACACACACACACACACACACACACACACGGGGAAGTGATAACATCAGTGATAGCAACACAGTACAATTGGGACATTTTTTTTATCACAATTTGTGATTAAGTAAATATACAGCTGTTCCTGTAGTAAGATGAAATAGCACTTTTGAACAAGTATAGAGATGAAACGGATCAAATGACAGTAATTTGTAACCTAATACATTTCCCAAAGTGACCTTTCCAACACTGCTCAATAGCACTGACGTCTCTACACAGCCAGCACCAGCCTGCGGAGACGTCACATTTTGGCTCAGCAGGATCCTGGAGCTCCACAGCGTTCGCAGCGCAACAACAGAGGAGGGGGAGGAGGCTGCTTTAGATGAGCTCATCACTTTCATTCCCCATGATCTCAGCCTCCGGTCGCCAGGATGTCTCCAGCAGCTCTCCACCTTCTCTTTGTCTTCTCCTCCCACTGAGTCCCATCACACTCTCCATACGACTTCATGTCTGCTTCCTCCGTCTTCTCGGCATCCTTCTTAGTAAATATATACACACACACACAACGGTTGGTTTCTCAAACCCAGGAAAAGGTGGCCTCGTTACTTAGACAGGTACTGTATGTTAAATAGACGAAATGCTTGAAATTGACACATGTACTGGCAGATTGAAGAGACTATGCGCCCCCGAAAAAGCTCTGCCAAATTGTATAAGTAACGTAGATTGGGGTGGTGGATGGGTTAAACAAACACAAGATTTTAGCTGCGTTCCAGGCGACCCGTAACCCGTGTTTTCACAACTGGAATGGCGGTGAAAACTGGAATGGCGGTCCAACCCGTAACTCACTACCCGTGAACTCGTACCAGATCGTTGTTCTCCCAGTTACAGTTTTTGACGTCACACACACACATAAACAACAATGGCGCCCCCTGTTGATGCTGTACAGACGCCGGTGGTTAACAGTGAGAAATAGACATAAATAGGCAACGTAAAGTAATTCCGCACATTGTAATCAAAACAATACACATACGAGTGTGTAATACTACAGGTTATGTTTATTAAATTAAGCTCAAAATATATAATCCCAGTGGTCCCACAGCCCTATGGTCCCACAGCCCAATGTTCCCACAGCCCAATGTTCCCACAGCCCAATGTTCCCACAGCCCAATGTTCCCACAGCCCAATGTTCCCACAGCCCAGTGGTCCTACAGCCCAATGTTCCCACATTTTAATTAGGCCCTATGTTAGGGTTAAATTTCATCTGCAGTCCATTGCTACTGGGTAATAGGTCGGGTGCAATTGGCTACCAAATTGGGAGAAAGGGGGATAAAATCAGAAAATTGTGAAAAAGGAAATGTGGGAACATATAGGGCCGAATTTTGTGTGTGTGTGTGTGTGTGTGTGTGTGTGAGTGTGTGTGTGTGTGTGTGTGTGTGTGTGTGTGTGTGTGAGATGTAATCTGTCATATAACACACACAGATTTTGCATACTGATTAATGGCAGAGCTGAAAGAATAAACACTTGGGGATTCAGGTCAGCGGAGGAAAACAGAGCAGCTACACACACACACACACACACACACACATATACACACACACACAGGAATATAAAAACAGATTCTTCAAAGAGGAGGAAGGCGGTAAGGAAGGATCGGATTTGGGTGCTGTTGGTGTGTGTCGCGGTAAAAACCATCTCAGAGCGCCCGGAGTGCTTTATCTGCAAGTGCCTCTCTACCCCGCTCTGAAGGGAATTAGGCTATTAAAAACCACACACACACACACACACACACACACACACACACACACACACACACACACACACACACACACACACACACACACACACACACACACACACACACACACACACACACACACACACACACACACCTGAAGTCTAGTGGCTCTGGTCTAGACCTTGTACCATGCAAACTGACACAGCCAACCTTTCAAAAACCTCATCACACACACACACTCTCTCTCTCACAGACACACACACACACACACACACACACACACACACACACACACACACAAACTAGACAGTGCAGTACATTTGGAGCTCCCTCACAAGGTCCAACATGCCTTCTGGGTGAGAATCCACAGGGGCCCCGGGCCATTAACTTCTAACCAATACAAATGGACCCTCGCTGAATGTAGAGGCAGGAAGAAAACCATCATACAGGCCTCTCAGAAAGCGCCTGTCTTTATTCACAACAGCACAACGTCATTGTACATTGCGCTGAAGGAGGTTGAGGCTCAGGCTACATCTTCACGCATACGTTTTCATTTTTGAGCAGCGTTTTGAGACAAAAACAAAGGTTTTGTGTCCAGAAATGTAACTTCCCATCCTCCTTTCGCGTGAATAACATCAAATTGAGGAGAAGGTTACCTTTTCCTGCTCTGACCACGGTCGGAAAGACACCCCCAGCGTCGACTTCAAAGCACCTAACCCTAACCATTCCCTAATCCTAGCGCCTTCCAGGCAGCGCTGCCTGGAAGACGATGTTGGGGGCTTAAAACACCAAACACCATGTTTCACCGTCTCCATCACCGGAGGCGGTAGTCTAATCCCATCACTCTCTCACTCGCTCTACCAATCCATATCTCCAGATTTCTTTCATTTTCAAACTTGTAGTCTTCAGCTTAGTGCTCTGGTTTATCGGCATTTCTTTAAACCAATCACAATCGCCTTGGGGCGGAGCTAAGCTCCGGACGGAGCCACGGTGCCTCTGCTAAATAGCCTCAGGAAGGAACTTGTTTTGGTGGAACATGTGTACGTTGAAAAGTAGTTTTAGTCGTGCAGCAGAAAACTCAGATTGGACAGATGCTATATTGCACCTTGTATGGCACTATACTACACTAAAATACCTCAACCTGACTATACTTCTGGAATACTGCGATAGTCTGATAACTGTACACTCTGTAAACTGTTGACTTGTCTATCTGCTAAATATCTATTTGTACTTTTCTAGTGGTGTCCTATGTTTTGTCTTATGGTTAGTTTGTGCTTAGTGTGTGTCAAATATTTTTTTTTTTTTTTAATATTGCACATTGGAGTATGGAAGAAACGCAATTTCAGTCTGCTGTGTAATGTACTGTTGCATGG